>BSBK01000849.1:0-172500 GCA_027943335.1 Chamaecyparis obtusa
CCGTAGGCCAGAAGAATTGATTGATTGGATCAATGAGATTGATGAATACTTCGAGTATGAAGAAATAGAAGATCCTGATAGGGTTAGATTTGCAAAGATGAAGTTGAAAGGTCATGCAAATATTTGGTGGAGAGAAGTTCAGTTGGAAAGAGGTAGAAGAGGAAAAGAGAAGATTACTAAGTGGAACTGAATGGTTGACAAGTTGAAGAAGCAATTCATTCCAATGGATTATGAATTGGACATGTTTAAGAAGATGCAAGCTTTGAAGCAGACCAACAAATCGGTATAGGAGTATACCGAGGAGTTTTATAGAATGCTAATTAGGACTGGTCATTCTGAAGATGATAAAGAGAAGGTTGCTAGGTATGTCTATGGTTTGAGACCTAGTATTCAGGAAGAGTTACTTACTGTGCAGATGACAAAAATTGGTGATGCTTATCAAATGGCATTAAAGATTGAAGAGAAACTCAATAAGAAGTATGAAGGAAAACAAAACAATAGGAACCAAGATGGTAAAACTGGTGAGATAGTTGCTAAGAGTAATATGACAGAGAATCCTAAGTCTGATATGGGATCTAGCAGTGGTCAAGTTACTAAGAATGCTGGACAAAGAGGAAGGTGGAAGAATGAGTTCACCGGCACTTGTTATAACTGTGGTGAAGCTGGTCATAGAAGTTGGTAGTGTCCTAAGAAAAGAGTTGCATTAGTTGCTAAAGAAGACATTGAGAATGTTCCAGAGAAAGGTGAATGTCTTATCACTAGAAGGTTAGCTACATGTGTTCATGAACCGGTGCAGAGGACAAATTTGTTCAGAACCAGATGTAAGTATAAGGATAAGGTATGTAATATCATAGTTGATGGTGGCAGTTTTGAAATATTTTTTTTAGATGAAATGGTTAGTAAATTGAATTTGGAAAGAAGGAAACATCCTAATCCTTATCAGATTAGTTGGATACAAGATGTTTCTAAGGTTAGAGTTAAATAAAAATGCTTGGTTAAGTTTCAGATTGGATCTTACCATGATGAGATATTGTGTGATATATTGCCTATGGATGCTTGTCATCTGTTGCTTGGTAGACCCTGGAAGTTTGACATAAATGTTTTGTTTGATGGTCGTGCTAATATCTACGTGGTTAGGCATGAAGGAGCTTGGCATAAACTGATACCTTTATAGGAGATAGGGGTTAAGGGATGTGGAGTTATCAGGTGTTGTCCTTATGACAAACCTCAAGAGCATAAGGTTGATGAACCTATTCCTATTAAGTCTAGTTTGAAGGAGAAGGAGCATGATATCTCTGAAGAGTTTGTTGAGATTAAGAGACATATGGTTTTTCTGGTAGAGATGGTTCAACAGATGGTGACATTTATGACATAGAGAGATGCAGATGATACTGAGTTGATTGAAGATTCTAGAGAGCCAGATGAACCTTACCGAGGCACTGAGGTGATCGGTAGTGGTTAGAGTCAGTTGCTATTAGTTTCCGACTAGAGGAGTAAACAAATTGGAAGACATAAGGACTTTCTACATGAGATAGTGAATGAAGTGAAGACTACTTGGGATGAAGGACAAGAAGAAATGTGGGTGAAGAACAGATTTGGCATACCTATTCTGATTCCCTTGAGACGTTCCTAATTTCCTCATGAGAAAATCTTTCTTACCTGGGGTGTCTGATGCAGGAGCATCCTAGGATTCTTAGAATCTTGTATCAACCAAAAATATGTGTCTTTGAAGGTAGATTGTTGGTTCTGATCTTGGTTTGGTGGAGTTCTTGCTTAGTTTGGGAGACTAGTTGCTCAATTTCTATGGTTGCCAGGGTGCTCAGTCTTTGAAGAATGCTCGGTGATTGAAGGCATCAGTTCTTTGGCACTCAGAAATAACTATGTTTCTCGGTCATGCTTGGCCTAGTCGATCGACTGGTGCTCGGTTATTTCTTCTGTTGTTTGGTGTTCTTTCTTACCAACTGGATTGTTTGGATAAATTAGCTTGGCCGATAGGTGTATTTAATTTGGATCGCTCTCCTCATGTTATGGATTGACTGTTGGACGTGTGGGGATCTAGATCTGGCATGTTGCATTCTTCTATGTGGATCTGATGACTGTTTGGGCCATCTTTGAGAGTTATTTATTTTGTAAGGCTATGTGAGGGCTGACTAATGTTTTAGCATTTAATATTTGTTTGTAAGGGTTTATTGTTTCATCAACCAACTTGTGGCTAGGAATCAATATTTATAAGATGCTTGGTAGTTATTTAGGGACATCAGATTGAGAAAAGGAATAGCAGCGAGTGTCTGTGAGGAATAGCTCAATTTAGAAGTTTTTTTTGGGCAGTATCAAAGTATTGGGATATTTATGGTGACTGGCCTAGTGACAAGTTGGAGCAATTATGGAGAAACAACAATGGTTAAGCTACTGGAAGTATCATATCATCATCAGCATAATCCAAGGATAATATGTACACAACTATTAAATTATATTTTCCAGAAAACTCACTAATGCCGAAATAAAGAAAAATATAGTTCCAATTTTTAAGGGTATATCAAGTATGGATCAAACACAATTAAAAAACTAGAAAAATGAAAGAAAAATGGGAAACCATAACTTGTTTTTTTCTACGTATTTTAAGGGGTTGGTTCTCATTTGAAATGAGCTCCTTGTACAAAATGACACAAAAATGAAAATTCCATCATCTTTTACTGTTCTCCAATATCCACAATCTCATTCGCAACCTCTACAACTTCACCTTTCATATCTCTATTTGTGCCATCACTAAGACACATTATTGTAATCCTTCCTCTCTCTACTTCACCTACATACAAAAATTATTTTGTTAATGCATCTTTGTTATAAAAGTATTGATACATCATTATACTATTATTTTTCATTTTCCCTTCTCTATTATATTACTACTTTTTTCTCCCACAATTCTCTCCTCATGCCCCTAATTTCATTCATTCTATCTATTTACAATATTTATCTCTTAAAACAAGGGTTTAATTTCCTAAGAGATTTCACACAACCAACCCCAAAGTCTTCAACTTTGTGATAGATACAAATATAATTTCATACTCACATCAAGTATCACATTATATCCTCTATCAAAAATAATTTCTGAAGGTTCAACACATCTCACTTTCTCTACCCACCCTCTCTTAGTTGAGAAACTATGTGAACCTTCTACACAACTCCAATACATATTAGATGATAAACAACATACTTTTATACATATTTCATCCAACCCAAGGTTGTAGTTTTATATTTTCTCACATTTGACATTCTATCTACACATTCAAGATCTCTATCTCTAATACCATTTGATCTAGGTGACCCCCCTAATACACACAGAATAGATAATCTTAATCTATTTAATGATGGTTACTACATCCAAGATTCATACATATCCTATGAAATAAAATTGTATAAAAATAAGTAATTTTTTATTACTTAATATAGAAACACAAGTATTCAAAAATTATGGTTCTTAGTCCCATGGGATCTAGCAATATTGAAGGTAAAACTACAAATCAACTTTCAAATAAAGAAGAGTTATTCTCAAATTCAAATAGTCACTCCACTAAATGAATGATCCACTAGTCTCTTGGTGATGTACTCAACCTTGGATCAACTCTCAGTGATCGACTCAACTTTGGACAATTAAACAAATACCCCAAGCCTCCCTAAAATAAAACTCATGTGCCTCTTGAAAATCATACTTCTTCTCTTGATTAAAATTACATTTCTATCTAGAAAAGCAACACATAGCCAATGGATGACTTCCCTAGAAGGGCTTGTAAAAGGCATCTTTTCAATTTCCAAAACGGATGCCTTAAATGGTGTATTTTTCCTATTTTATGTAACCATTCAATAAATATGAGTGCATGAATCTTTCTCTTGCTTGTTCACACATCAAGAAGGTTATTTTTAAGGTTTGAGCATTACAAATGATATAATAAGTTGGCCCTCCTATAAATTTACACTTTACATTGAACATAGGCTAAAAATATTAAATAATTTTAATTTCTTATGTCCTTTGGGCACTTCGTATGTACAAGGAGACCTATATATGCTTACATTTATTTTTAACCTTCTAATGTTAAAATATCAATATTTTGGTAGATGCAAGATTTCACTACACTCCTGGATCCACCTACATTAGATTATGACACTTGTCAATATATTATCTAATCTACCTCTCATGTTGACTTTATAAACAAGGCCTATCATGTATATTTCATGCCAATTTTTTATATTCATTCAGTTTTCATTTTTAATTAATTTTTCCTTTCATTTTATTTGGTTGAAGTTATTTTGGTCTTACAAGGTTCTTGGGGTGTCAAGGAATAACCTATCCACCCCTACAAATAAGAAGACCACCTTCTAGTTAAATTAAAATATTTTCACCTTACATTTTGGTGAATGGCCCCACATCAACACTCTATTGTCATTTCATTGAGACAATGATAATTAATATAGTAAAACTTTACCACACAAAATTTAAAAGTTAAGAAAGCATGAGTTTTTGCATCAATTTGAATGAAAAAGAAAAAAATTAGAATAGAATTGATCCATGCACTAACTATTTGAATCAACCACTTAGATTGTTCTTAATGCCCTAAAAAATATATGTTCAAAATATCCTACAAGCCTATCGTTAGCAATAGTAGAGCCATTCGATATCATAGATATTGAGAAGTCAAAATCACCTTTAAAAATCGAGTATATAAATTGACATTTTACAATATGTAAGTTTTGAGAATGTGTAATTTTAACTTTGGAGTTTTGTAAAATTTAATAATGATAAACTTTGTGAAATATAAGATTTTAATTAAAATATTTATATTTTGTCAACAAACTTGCCTACTAATGAATCTACTCCTTATATATTTGGTAAATGTCCACACTTCACAACAATACTAATATTTAAGTAAGACAATGATAATGAATAATAATATAATTAAAATTTTACACATTAATTAAAAGGTTTATAAAACAATTAATTTTTATATCAATTTGAGTGACAATAAAAATAAATAAAGAAGTTGATCCATATACTAACTTCACAACAAGAAGAAAGTCCATAATAGATAAGAAAAATCAATCAAAATTATTGAAGAAAAAACAAAAGCTATAAACTAGGTCAACCCTATTTACTTCCAATTTTTTTGCTTACACCCCATTGATGCATAGGTATATGTGACACAAACTAATAATCATTAATATACTACATACATCTATGGGATGTTTAAGAGTTTCTAATACACAACAATAAACCTTGGGAACAAGCTATTTCACCAACTTGTTTGAAAAATGTTAAAACGATCGGTTGGTTTGACAATACAAGAGAAAATTGCGAAGAAAACGCGTCCATTTTTGCAGCAAATCATCTCACGTAATCTAACTTCGTTCATCTAGAATGCGAGAAAAAATTCTACCATGATCCCACAGCCTATTTCTATGAACTACGCGAAACATTTCAAGCAAACAAAGGTAGAAGAGCCGAACATTGCTTTCTAGATCTGAGAGTGAAAGGATTGTAAGAATTGAGAATATGTCACAGTCTCGAACAGCTTTCAATCATTGGAAAGAGGATGAATATTATTTATCTGAACGTAATATAATTTCTCGAAATGAAAAAACTGATGCAGATGCAGGAGGTACAAGCCAATTGCAGGTTGGTGACATATGGAGAGATATCCAGGGTGCCCATCACTGGATAGCATGCTCAATCCCATTAATCCACTTCTAAATCAGAATTGCTCAGATATGGAGATTTTGCACAGCAATGCTACGATGCATTTGACAAATCGCGGACTTCCGCATACTATCATAATTGTGACTGGAGCGAAGGCTGTCTCAATCATAGACTAGAATCACTCAATTGTGGGTGTGGTTATCAAGTTACCAAATATATATACGCCAATACGAGTGTTTTGAACTCCATTTTGGTAAGGATCCAAGCGAAGACGGTGCTTGGATGGGTTATATTGCTGTTTGCACTGACCCACATGAGGTAGAGAGATTGGGAAGACGTGACATAGTTGTTGCATGGAGGGGAACTGAAACAATTAATGAATGGATCCAAGACTTCAAAGACGTATTGGTTCCTATTGTGACATCAGAGGATACAACATGCTCCAACATCCAGACCATTTCAAATCCAGATGCCAGGATAGAGAAGGGCTTTCACAGATGTTATAAGTCCACTCACGAGGGCTCTGTCAAATGCAGGATCAGTGCAAGGGGTATTGTAGTGGGTGAGATTACCAGATTAGTAAAGCAATACAAAAACCAAGATGCAGAGTTGAGTATAACATTTACTGGACATAGCTTGGGAGCTGCCCTGGCAACCCTGAGTGCATACGATATCAGACAAATCATTGTGAGTCATTATGGTATGAACTCAATTCCTGTCACAGTGTTTGCCTTCCCGTCTCTTCGCGTAGGGAACCTTTCATTTGTCCAACATATGGAAGAGATTGGCGTCAAAGTGTTGAGATTGGTAAACAATAAGGATTTGGTTCCTAGTAAAGTTCCTGGGATCTTTCTGAACGAAAATATGGGAACGGTGAGAAGGGTTCTGCACCGGCTTCCATGGGCATATGTTCATGTGGGAGTAGAGATTACTTTAGATGGTAGTAGCTCGCCTATGTTGAAAGAATCATATAACCCTAAATACCTCCACAACTTAGAGGTTTATTTGCATTTACTTGATGGCTTTCAAGGAAATAATCTACCCTTTAAGCCCTCCGGAAGACATCCAGCTCTTGTAAACAAATACACTGACCTATTGATTGAAAGCCTTCAAATCCCTTCTGAGTGGTGGGCTGGGAGAAGAAAGAACTGGTGAAACCCGTAGATGGAAAATTAGTCTACTCTAGTACAACTTCAGGTTTCGATTGTATTCCGCCTACCCACCATTAATCTGTTCCAATTCAATGTTAATAACTTGTGTGGCTTTATGAGGTTCTTGGCATCCTTGTTGTAATATTGTCTAATGCATTGTGCTATCGGTCAGGATGGAACGAAATAGTTCTTATCCCAGTGCCATTGAATTTAGAAATGATTATATTTCACATTGTTGCAGTCAATAGTACTTGTAATTTTTATTTTTATCTAGATTTAATCAATATTTTTAAATTTCTATTTTTAAAAGATGCGTCAATGAGTTTGAAATAAAAAATTATTGAATTCAATCATAAAAAATATCATAATTTAACTACAAAATTTACTTCCTATTTATAAATGAATAAGTTAAAATAGATATGTAATGATTGGTTTACATGCGCAAATGTTGCTAAGGATTTTGAAAATGCAGCAAGTTAAGTGCAATTATACTTTGGTTGAACAATATAGTTAAGCATACTATAAATTATAGTAGTACTAGGATGGGTGACTATGTGCAATTGAACTTTGGTTGAACAATATAGTTAAGCATACTAGAATTATAGTAGTACCAGGATGGGTGACTAAGTTCAATTGAACTTGGTGTAACAACATAGTTAAGCATATTGTAATTTTAGTACTACTAGGATGGGTGACTCCTCAAGAATTTTAAAATTCTCATGCTTGTTAATGTCACCTAGATGTTACGTGTACAACCTTGGAGAGTGTATGCCCTTTAGAAGGTACATCTTTGCAAGGAGTACTTAAATAGAAACTTTTAATAAACAATATTTTTTTGAATTAACATTATGAAATTTCCACAATCTATTTTTAGTGCAAATTTATTTCTAGATTCGATTGTGTATGTTTTTGTAGCATCAACATTTCGGATTGCACTCTGTGATCCATCATTAGGATGAGAGCATGTTGGATTTGAATAACAAAAATATGTAGGCCAAGCCTCACTCGTGAGATATAAGAAGAGAAGGGGGAACAAATGACATGCAAAATAATAAATGGAAGAAAAAATAAAAAATAATAAGACAACAAAGAAAAAGAGAAAAAATAATAAAGAGGGAAGAAAAACAACAAGAATGTGGGAGAAAGTGAACAAGATAAGATATATATAAATACGCATATAAATATAATGAAACAACACAAAAACTAAATGAAGCACACAATTTAATAAATAACACACACACACAGAATATATATATATATATATAATATATATATATAATATTATATATATATATATATATATATATATATAATATATATATATATATAATATATATATATATATATATATATATAATATATATATATATATATATATATATATATATATATATATATATATATAGATATATATATATATATATATATATATAGATATATATATAATATTACTATATATATATCTATATATATATATATATATATATATATATATATATATATTATATATATATATATATATATATATATATATATATATATATATATATATATATATATATATATATATATTATATATATATATATATATATATAAATGAGAGAAAGCTAATAGTAATGAAAAAACTAAAGCATGTCCCAAAGGTGACCACCAAATGAGTTCCACAACAAGGAAATCAAACAAAGAGAGAAGAAATAAAAAAGCGGGTTACATGCCAAAAGAAAGCCAGTGGGAGAGAGAGAAGGGGGTGAGGAAGAGAAAAAACTTAAAACATAGGTTGAAGAGAACCCAAGCCCAATATCTAACCAAAAATAAACATGACATACTAAAATCAATAAAGAAAACCACAAATGAGACACAAGGGAAAAAAAAAACTCAACGAGCCCAAGAAAATGGGGGTGGGAAAGAAAGCATCAAGGATGATTGTGGTTGTTGAGCATTCCTATAGAGGTTGCCAAGAAATGTGTATGACCACTGATCATCTTGGTTGAGGCTTATGACCTCTCTTTCCACACCAGAATCCTGAGCATAGTGCTAGTATCAGCATGATAGGGTGCACAAATCCATTTTAGTGGAGCCTCCTCTTTTACCAAACATCATATCTATTTTGAGAGAACCAAATCCTTGTGAGGAGGAAACTATTTCAAGAGGAAGTTGAAGGAGGCCATTGAAATCAATTACCATTCATTACCTCAATTGAGACGATGGGTGGTTCATAAGAATTTCTTGGAAACCTCTGTTAGGCACACTTAGCAACCACATCATTCTTGATTCTTTCATGCTCCCCCCTTTCTTGGGTTTTCTTGTTTTTTTGTTTTTTCCCTTGTGTCTTCTTTCAAAGTTTTCTTTGTTGAGTTTACGAGGTCATGTTTATTTTTGGTTACTTTTGGGCTTGGGTTCTCTTCAACCCGTGCTTCAAGTTTTCTCTCTCTTCCTCTTCCTCTTTCCTCTCTCTTCCCACCTTTCTTTTGGCATTTAACCACCTTTTTTGTTTTGTTTTCTCTTCATTTGACTTCCTTGCCACACTCATCTGGTGGTCACCTTTGGCTCGTACTCTAGTTTTTTCATTCTTATTTTTCTTTCTCTTTCTTATATGTCTTATTTATTTTATTGGTTACACACACACACACACACATGTTATTTTTTATTTAATTGTGTGCTTTATTTAGTTTTTTTTAATTTTAATTATGTGTGTTTTCTAATTTTGCATTTATTATTTGTGGTTTCTATATTTACATATGAGGTTCATTTATATTTGTGTTTATATATCTTAGCTTGTTATCATTTTTGTACCTTCTTGTGTTCTTTGATTCCCTCTTTATTATTATTTCTATTTTTCTTTTGCTGCCTTATTATTTTTTATTTTTTCTTCCCTTTATTATTTTCCATGTCATGTCTTCCGCTCGTCTCTTCTCATATCTCATGAGTGAGGATTGGTCTACATATTTTTTTATTTAAATTCCTACAGTCTCTAATCGTGATGATGGACCATAGAGTGTGATCCAAAATATTGATGCTAAAAATGCATATACAATCAAATCCATAAATAAATTTGTAACATTTTTCTTAATAAATTTTTATTTTAAAGTATTAAAAAAAATAAAAAAATCATCTATACCATATGCAACAATGGACTCTATACAAATAATTGATAGAATTTTTTTGGATGCCTTGGTGTCAACCACTCTAATTTTAATGATTTGATAGGCAATCTTGGTGTTTATGGGATTTTTGAGAGCAATAAAAGGTCTACTTTTGTTCAAAATGCTTCATGAAATCATACATAAAGTCATACTTAAATGTAGGTTATCGTAACCTATTTCTCACTATGCTTAGATTTTCTCTTCATTGAATTGAATACGAATATGTGATATTAGGACATCAAGCTTTAGAATAATAAATGATTAATTTATATAGGGTTTACAAGGTAGTTATGTGTTTAGCCACACATTAAATGGTCAACTACAAAAAATCAAAACCAAAATTCAAATTGTTTAGGCATACACTAGTAATATCTGAAATTTCAAAATAATTTTGTGGGAAACATATGTAAAGAATATTTTTTTCAGAATAATAGGATAGGCCTAAAAGGGAATTCATATTGTTAGGGTTTTTAAATGCTAAATCAAGTATTAATTTGGGTATTTGGCAAAAATTAAATTATTGGACTGATAATTAAATTATATAGTAAAATAGAACCCAAATAGAATTAAAATGATCTAGAAATAGGTAGACTAAAGTAGAAGTCAAAATAGTGTGTGAAATTGTAAAGTGATACAATTTACTACACTATATTTTGCCCCCACTTTAGCAAGAGTATGAACTTATGGCTAGACTTTTAATAAAGTAGAGATAAATATATAAAGTGATAAGAAGAAAGCCATACTAGGGATAGGATGATACTATGCCGAGCGATATACAGAACCCTAAGATCAATATCATAGTAATCTAGATAAAAAAATTTAAATACAAATATATACAAAAAAAAAGCATTATTACTAAAGAAAAAAAATGGTTTTCAAGTTAATTAGGTCGAGAGACCTCCATGTGAAGGTTGTTTGAATTAGTGGTGTCATTCTCATAATATCATTACAAGAGAAAAAGTGTAATTATAGATATAGAAAAGATAATACACCAATAAGAGGAGGATCCATGGTCTACCAATGGGCAAAGTTGTGTTATGCTAGGAATCAATGGAGATGGTGTGAATTCAATTGGTAAGAAAATTGTATTATGTTGGGTGATCCATTTTCACGGTAATAATCATTATATTATGAATCCACACTAGACAAGGTAATTATCACTTAATAATGTGTAAAAAAATAATGATAAAAGTAGCAATCATTACTATACTATATGACTGATGCCTCAAAAAACATAAAACATGTTCAAGAAAGAATCGATCTAGTAAGTTATAGTGAAATAGAAGAAATAGATGAATTGATGTCATTGGCTAGAAAGTTGGGTTAGGCTAGGTGGTCTATAAATATTCAATTATTTAAATAATAAAAATATTAATCTATGTCATGCAAGATGATCAAAATAATAGTTATATGACATGTACTTTTCTAGAGTTGCATTAATATCCCCTAGCAGCAAGTCTTATATATTTAGGAAGATAGAGATTCATATCAAGGATAAATAACTTCAATAAAAAGGAGACATCCTTTTAAAAAATATATGCATTCCAAGCTAGGAAGTAGATCATTATAAAGGATTCAAATTTTGAAGAAAAGAAGAGATAATTATAAAAGAAACATCTTATAACAAGTGTAAATGATTCATTATTAAGGATACATATATATCAATGAGGAAAAAGGAACGAATGATACTTTATAGGAATTTACCACTTCTACAGATGAGGGAGATCTTAAAATAAGAAAGAACACAAGAAAAGGATATGAAATCCTCAAGAAAGGATATATGCCTCAAAATAAGTTGTCAATGCCACCAAAAGTATATGTGAGGATAAACACACGTAGAATATGATGTCCCTTAACCTATAAAGGGAATGGGTGTGCTTGAGTTTGGACTACAATGAATGAAAAGGATCTCCTATGAGTCTAGCGACTAATGTCACACATTGAGGAGAAACATCATAGTAGTAGGTGTTATTTAGAAGGCATAAGACAAAGGTGCAATTGACTATCACTTTTTATTTGAATGATACTAGACAAGATCAGACATAGTTGAATTTTACATTGCAAGATTTGATATTTACTAATTAAATAGCCATGCATTTGATGATTGTTAGTAAATGAATTTGTCTCTTTCAAATTTATTTCTTATGCTCTATTGCCCACTATGAAACACTTAAACTTTACTAACAAATGGATTAAACCTAGATGTTTAATCCTCTAAATTGTGGTACAGCTCCCAGAAATATTCTCAATGAATATCTTATGCCAAAGAATAATGCATTTCCTGCAAATATCAAACTTTTAACCATAAAGTTGGTAAGGCTGAAACAGTAACTTTCATCAACATGATATAATTACTGTACAATGATAACTAATAAACCTGAAGCTCACAGACTTCAGTGAATAGACAATATATCAATTCAACACTTACTTAAATTCAGATTCAAAGGAAACTATAGACATTTAATAAAGAAATTCCATTCAATTCAGAATACCGCAATAGAGGCCCACTCAAAGATATAAACCAATAGATCTATAGCAATAAGTTTCTTTCATTTACTGATAAGGAAAAACTTAATTCAAGTTCTGACAGAAAATAAAACTTCAACTACTTTACTTAAGCATAAAATAACTAACTAACATCCCTTTCGAAAGTTTCTTCCTGGCTCTATATAGCCATTAATTACATTTATCAAAAATAATAATGTCTTGAAACTCCATCAGTTTCAGAATATAACTAATTAAGATAACTAGAAAGTACTAAAACCAATAAAATTTAAACTGGACAGCAAGGACCTAAAAAGTGTGGAGAGAATCCACTGATATCAGCTGAGCTGGACAATTGAAATTTAGTTATGTGGCATCCCGGATGCACGTGCCTACTTCCACTCTTCGTGAGCCAACGATGCACTAATAACGGTTGCATGATGCGACAGACTAATGAGGGAAATTATTTGGCCAAGAACCTTCCTATCCTTGAAGATTTGATTCAGCTTCATCTTGTGAGACTCCAAATGGTCTACATAGACAACCTGCATAGCCTCAGTGTTGGCTATGGAAGTAAAATCTTCCATTGTGAGCTCCTTGCTATCTCTGATAGCCATTATCCCTATTTCCAGTTCCTGAGTCATCTGCTTTGCACTCTTCACATCCTGAGTTTCTTCATCTATTAGAGCAATAGTCAAGCATTTCAGATCTTTTTGCATGGTGTAAGTCAAACTTTTGAGATAATTGAGCAGACGGGTTACCCCATTGCATCCATCTTTGATAATTGAATTTATCCACTCAATGATTTTCACAGAAACATACAGGACTTCTTCGTTCAGGCCATGGACTGGTTTCTCTAGAAGTAATTTAGGCACCCCATAATTATCAATTTCCATCAGCTGATCAACTATTCCTGTCTAGTTCTTCTTTTCCTTCCTCCATTCTATCAGTTCAGCTAGCAGCTCTGAGATGAATTTTGTTACAACTCAGTGAGTCTCAATTAACTAGGTGATGTAATCACCTCCATGTTTGACCATGCACGTAACCCATTTGTTAAAAACCTCCACCACCATTTTTTTTCTTTGAATCTGGTCCAATGTTTTACGGACCTCAGGTGATCGAGGGTCAAAGGTATGAGGAATCTGGGCTAATGGGAGTGGGCTAGGCTCTTGTATTGCTTGAATGAACTCTACCAACTGCTGAATAGTTGCCTTTAGTTCTTTCTTGTCTTTCTCATCCTTGAAGGTTCTATGGAATATCTTTCATGTAGAAGATTCTAGGTGCTTCGCATCTGCCACTCTGCTTGCTACTCCTAAGTCTATCTTCTCAATGGTGAAGTCTTCAACTAAAGCTTCAAAAACCTATTTGTTAGACTTAGGCATTGCCCTTTCTGCTACCCACCTTCCAGTTTTCTCATCAACATCAATCATGGATTCCATCGTAATCCTCTTAGGCTTCACTGTAGCCCCTAAGCATTTACTAACCATGTCTTCTACCGGGAGAGTTATCGGTAAGACATTCCTTTTCTTGCTAGCAATAGAAGTTCCTAACTAGCTAAGGGTAGGAGATGGAGTCTGCAGAGAGTCACTTGTTGCAGTTATTGAAGGTTCTCCTGAATTTGGCTGAGTGCTTTTTGGGGTCATTGTGTTTTCCTCCATATTTTCTAACACAATTTGTTCTGTCATTTGGGTATCCATAAGGTCAAGATCTATGACCTCCTCTTTGTTAACTAGTTTGGTACTTTCTTTAACAAATCTCCTTCTCAAGTTACTTTTCACTGGAGAAGAACTAGGAGATGCTTGTTTCATCGAGTCAGTTGAAGACTTCATCTTATTTTTAGTACCTACAAGGGAAATAGTTTTATCAGCAGTGGCAATGGGTTTAACAATATTTTTAGCTTGTGGAGCTCTTCTAGGATTATGTCTTCTCAAAATAGGGGGTTTCTTACTATTAACCCATTTCTCAGTCCTCTTAATCATATTAAGAGTCTTAACTATTAGGCTCTCTCTCTCCTCAATTTCCCAATCTATCTTAGGGAGTGGTGTACCCCTAACTCTGGTTTCGTACTGCTCATCAATCATGTCTATACCATCATCTTCCTCTATTATAGAGATGTCAACTTGAACATTTAGAGACACAACTTGTCCTAGGGTAAACCTAGACTAGGTTCTTCTTCTCACTTCAAAATCATCTGCACAATCCTCCCAATAATCCTCTATTTGAGGAATGTGTTGAAATTTAGATGGCAAGCTGAAATGTCAAGTTGCATATCTCCTGCTATCAAAATCCTTTCTGAGTAGAAATGTCTTCAGGCTCAATTTCCTTAACTCATGCTCCAGATTTAGGGCATCTGAAGATGTTTTGCAAGTGTAATAACCTAACTCAACTGGGAAACTAGATTTTTCTCTTCCGTTCCTTTCCTTAACCCCTTTGTACACATATGCCATCTGGTGAGCTACCTCTACAATGATTAAACTGTCAAAAGCATATCTTGGTAGTTTGAAAGTCTCTCCTTCGAAACAACCCACTCTCAAATACATGAATCTCCTAAATTGGGTAAAGAAACTCCCATAAGTGTTGACAAAAGCCTTCGCCTCTTCTGACATCCTTTTCTCGATATTTCCTTGAATTTCATGTACCAACCTTCCAAAGAAAACTTCATTAACCTTTAGGAAACTATCAACATAGAACTTATTTTGCAGGTGAGGGTAGTAATCATAAATTTTCATGTTTGGGAGAGGTTGCTCATGAAATAGGCCTTTCCACTCTTTGGTGCAAGCCAAAATGTAAAATAAGTAAGAGGACATATGCAAGTTACCACCAACTTAAAAATTTGCTAACTGATGATTGAGCTCATCAACTATAGTCTCTACCCAGTCTATATATTTTTCTCCATTGAGAGTGACTTGGATATAGAAGTACATCCAGTCATGCCAATAGTATGCATGCTGGTTCCCTTTGATTCAATTTAGAATTATACCAGGTCAGCTACTTCAGGCTTAAAATGATCTATAGTGAGCTGCTTTGGGAGCTAAGAACCTCCTTTTTGAGCTTTAAGTAACCAGTATTGAGCTATTTCATTTCGGTATACCTGTCTCTTGGTGGCAAAGACTGACTGAGATGAGGGTATATTCCATCCTTCATAGGGGTCTTTTTTTGGAATCCCTAATGACTTCAAGACAACATCTCTGCTAATAAAAACCAGGGGACTCCCATCAACTTTCTTGATACCATTTTCCTTGAAGTTATACCTTTTAGCACATTCAAAAATTAGTTCCCGACACGGGGCTACAATTGGAAAGGTAGTTACATCAGCTAAACCACTCAGGATAGCCTTTTCTAACATAGAACCTAGACTGGGCTCTTTGATTTGGGTTATAATATCCTCTAAAGCTCCTATTTTAATCAAGGTGTCTTCACAATCGGACAAGGAGTAGATTAAAGGAGAGGTATTTCCAAAATTCAGAGCTGGGTTCTTCATTTTAGGATCTCAAGGAAAGAAAAAAAATAGGGAATGCAACAACTTCAAAGGAAAACAACCTCGACAAATGAAAGACCTTTAACTGAAACAAGGGATGCTAGCGGAGAGACTCACCTAGTTTTTATGCGATGAACTAAGCACTGAAATGAGGAGAGGATACCTTGTTCTGTGATGACTGCATGAGATGTTTTGAGCATTATGATTAAAATAGTCTAGACTTGAGAATTTATCTAAAAATAGTTACAAAATCTTGGGAGATTTTCATTAATGGCGGATGAATGTCACACAAGGTTTAATTAATGATTGTTTGATAACTCGTACCACCTTAAGCATTAATCACTGTACTTCCCCCAGATTGAAATGACATCAAAGTTTCATTTTGATTAAATGCATTAACTTTTCCATGTGCGAGAGGTATGATCAGCCGCCAACTGTCACTTATGTCAAATCACCACTTGTTTCTTCACAACTTACGGGCACATATCAAACATTAAACCCTAAACTACTAGAAATCATAGTTCAAGTTCAACGAGATGATGGAGGGACTATCCTTTGGCATAATCATAAAATAAAGCAAAACATAAATGGAAAATAAGAAAACAAAAGAGCAGTTTGCAAGAGGGGAATATCCATTGAACTTTGAATCTTGAACTAGGAGAGTTCAAGGTTCATGGTTTATTGGATGAGTGTGCGCTACAAAGATGAAAATCTGCTAAGCTTGAAAATAAAGGGAAAATCATACCAAAGGATGTTATTGAACATTGAATCTTGAACTACGAAAGTTCAAGGTTCAAGTTCAACCAACGGGGTGTATCTGCAAAAGGTTAAAACTTTTAAATGAACAACACCTTGAAAAATTATGGGGTGATTTTGGGGAAATTGAGCCTGCAAAGTTTGAACAAAATCTATTGGTAACAATGGCTCCAACTGGGGGATGAGACCTCATGAGGGTGAAGGATGAACCTTTAGCTTTGGTTGCGCAGACCAGGAAAAACTTAAAACAGAAAAGAAAGGGGACAAGCTAAAAAGAAAAGACTAAAAATAGCACAACAAAAGGATATGTACAGGGAACAAGGTTAAACCTACTCAGAGTTTATACAACTTGAGGTCCTGAGCATTAAAGGTTAGGGACAAAATATTACCATCCAAATGTTCCAATTTAAAAGAATTACCTCCCAGTACTTTATTGTTGATAAATGGGCCCTTCCAAAGTGAATCAAACTTTCCATGAGCACCCTTGGGTTCTCGTCTTTTGTCCCATAACAACACTTGATCTCCCTCCATAAAATTCCATGGTCTGGCTTTCTGATAAAATTTTTTCTTAACCCAGGCTTGATGTGAGGCTATTTGACTTACCATTTCCTCTCTTTCTTCTTGTACTTTATTGAGATACAAAGTTCATTTCTCAAGGGCATCTTGATAAACCTGATCTTCAATTATTTTCTATAGCTTCATAGTAGCTAACTCGAGAGGTAATAAAAGTTGAGCCTCAACACCATAAACCAATTCAAAGGGTGACATGCCAATTGCTATTTTTGGAGATGTTTAATCAGCCCAAAGAGCTTCAAACAATTTCTTATGCCAATCCTTAGCATTGTCACATACCAGTTTTCTCATTATAATGATCAAGTTCTTATTACTTGACTCCACCTATCCATTTCCCTGTGGATAATAGTTAGAGGCATGGGATAGGTAGATACCATGATCATAGCAGAATAAATTTAATTCATGAGAAGAGAAATTGGTAGCATTGTCTGTAACCAATTTGGTGGGAACTCCAAACCTAACCAAGATGTAATTTTTAATAAATTCACATACAACCTCAAATGTGGTCTTCTTAACTGGGACCACCTTCACCCATTTTTAAAAATAGTCCATTGCAGTAAGAATGTGTGTGTGTCCAACACTAGAGGGAGGGTTGATTGGTCCTATTAGTACCTACAAAAAATTTCATGGCTGTAGCATTTCTCTTTTGATCCCTGCATGTTTTTATGTCTCTGGCCTTAAAACCCTTGGGAAAAAATTCAAAATCTAGCCATTATAGTGAAAGAACCCTAAGAATGCCTTGGCCCTGTTCTAATTTGTCTTTACCTTTTTCAGGCCCCTTAAGTGATCTAAAATGCATGTGTGCATTTCTTTTCCCCATTGGTCACTTATTCGTTCCTCAAGTAGTTAGTCTTTTTATTCAGTGATTTAGCAAATGCATGTTTGTCACCGGTTCGCTTGGTTCTCGATGGTTATATCTTTTCTCTTGGTGATTGGGTGAACATAGTGTTCATGTATTCTCCTATTCCTGGCAGCTTATCTCTTAACTACTGGCAACTTGGTGTGGTGGTTTCTTTTCTTTAGTCACATGTTTGCATGGTCTATGGGCCTGACTTTTCTCTCCATCAAAATCAACGGTTGGCATGTATTCTCATAGAATCTTTTAAGCCTTTCAGATCATGCACCAACCATCCATTTTGCCAGGTGTTCAAGTCAGTATAAATGGTGGGTCCAAAATGAGACGTAGGTATAATTGGCAATTTTTTATTGGTCCACGGGTGAATGACTATATATGCTATCTGTGGGACCTAATTTTTTGAGACTCAGAGGGTTCTGACATCCATAGTTGATCAACGGTAGGCATAAGTTCTTATGGGATGTGTCAAAGGCTTGAGATTATGCGACAACCGTTCATTCTCTTGTGTGACGTAATATTTTTTTTCAAGCGGGTCCACTGGCAGGTGTGTGCAGTTGGCATCTTTTCATTGGTCCACAAGGTATTGAGTCAGCATTTATCAGAGGGTCTTGTGTCAGAGAATCTGCAAAGTAGAATCAAAGGGTTGATCTAACGGCTGTCTGATGTTTGCATAGAATCTTTTAGCTCTATGCAAACTTACGATAGTCATTGATCTTATTTCTTAGTAGGTGGGTCTTGTCAGAGGTGACTGGGTGGAAGTAGCATATGGTATGATGACATGTGGTGGTTTACAGGCAAGCCCAAGGGTATCAAAGTTTTTGGCGGCTCAGACAAAATTTTAGCGGCACCGATATTTTTCTGTGTTCGCTCATTCGCTAGGTGTTTGGCGGGGTTCTAAGTCCCTTTAGCGAATACGCAAATAGTGTATTTGCTGAGTCTCCAAATAAATTAGTGAAGCCCTAAAGTATTATGTGAACATGTGATTGTCTTTGATCACTGATTCGCCAAATGTTTCCTGAGGTGCGTTATGAAAATGATCTTGCAAATTGGCAAATGAAGGTTTTTTTATTCGCAGAAAGAAACCCAGGGTTAAATGAAGACTCGGTGATTTAGCAAAAAGCTTTGTTCACTGAATCGCTTGACCAGACCGAGGTTAAGGTAAAGCATTAAGTGACTTAGAAATTATTGTAGTCACGTATTCGCCGAATGGGTTTAATGGTTAAGGGTTAGCTGAGGACAGTGGGACCGCATGATGATTCATTGCTAATGTGCTCAGTTTTCATTGGTCAACATGGAAATGATGTGGATATGTGTCACTAGGGCCAAATTCTTCAGGCGGTAGAGGGAAGAGATCAACGGTTGGCGTATAATTTTAGGGGTCCTTTTTGACACATGCAAAGATGTGACGACCATCGATCTTCTTGAAGGTAGGCCCAGGTTTTGGTTTGATGTTGTAGTGGTCCTAACAAAGTATTTAGCGGTCCTGATAAATGTTCAAAGGTTTCACTCATTTGCGAGAAGAAGTGGCAGTACTCTAAATGTTTTGGCAATTTGGTGAACAAGCATTCACGTTGTCACTAAATAAATTGGCGGAGGTAGAAAGTGTTCTACGAATTGGCAAAACTCTCCAGTCGCCAGTTCGCCAGATGTAGCTAGGATGAGTTAAGTTTCCTTTGTTCGCTAAGTCACAGGGTTAAGCGGTGAGTTAGTTTTTCATCTCACGAATAAGGAATCACCTTCTCACATGGTCGCTAAAAGATAACCTGAGGATATCTGTTAAGTTAAATCATGAAGCCCGTGAAAAGAATAGAATCTAGCGGTTAGGACATAAAGTTGATCCAAACTCAAGTGTGGACCATCGATTTGTTGCTGGGGCTTTGAAATGACCGTTGTAGTTTGAATTTAAATTTCCAAAGGGTTTCTAAGAAACAAAAAGGACTGGTTTTAATTACTTTTGAGGCTGAATTTGATTTGTTTGGTGGCGTTGGTGGTTGCAGTGTGGTCCTGGGTGTCTTTTGATTGTTTGCAGGGGATTTATGTACTGTGATGGTGTTGCTTGAGGCATGTTGTAGGTGGGAAATCAGATCAAGAAGTCCATTAGATTCATGATTCTTGGTATAGATCAGAGAATTACCATTTATGAGGATCATTCCGAGATCTACTTTCTTTAGGTTTCTTGGATTTTCCCCCTTTTTATTAATTTTTTGACTATTTCTAGTTGGTCTGGTGGGTGAAACCCTAACCCTAGTCATCCGTAGCTTGTTGCATCCTATTTTGGGATTTCAAGATGACTAGGGGGGTATATATTGTTGTATTTTTGACTTAGTGGGGGTTCCAAAACTTTCTTTTTGGTCCTTGGTTCTTGTTGATGGTGTATATTGAAAGTCAATGTAAAGACTGAACAAGGAGAGCCTGGATTTTGGGTCTATTTCCTCAGCATTTTGTTGTTTGATAATGTATTGATTCTTCAAATTTTAGTGAGAATACACTTGGATTCTGATCTTATATTTGTGTATGTCTTCTTATTTTGTTCTTGGGCTCATATATGTTAATGTCACAAGGTGAGTTAGCATATGGTAAACAAAGAATATTGTGGAGTCATCTTTGAGTTCCTAGCAAAGTTAGGATTAAAGTCTTTAAGGTGATTTCAGTGAGTTCATGGCTAGATAAGAATTTGATGTCCAGGTATATGAGGAAGAAGAATAATAGGCAAAGCACTTATTCTAAGTCCAAGAGTGTTTGAGTTGGGGTTTTCAATTGATATGCATTGTTGATGACTCTATGCCCTTGGTTAAGGCACTGGTCCATTCTCTAGAAGCAGTTCATCATCATCAATCACACATAATATATAAATGATAAAATCTTTAAATCAGCTAGTAAATGATATAATTTCTTAGTATTTAGTGATTCCTTTCAAGAGGTGAACCAATGGTACACCCGCCTGAGTATACAAGCTCAAAGTGTAGGAGGGTCTCATTGTTGATCCTTGTTGATTGGCCCTCTTCCTTGTAGACTTTGGAGTGGTGATAGAGTCAAAGTTATATTAAAGTTATCCATCAAAGTATAAATCTACAAGTTGAAGATCAAAGGGAATAACCAACAGGTCCGATGAAATATAGACCCCATTGTTCAAAAGGCTCTTCAATGACCACTGGTCTTAAAGGAAGAGCTACTAACTGTGGCTTTCCACCGAATATCTTACATTTCTCACAACTTGCAACCCACTTATAAGCATCACCAAACATTCCTGGCTGGTAATAACAATTCCTGAGAATCTTAAAAGCCATTACCGTGGAATAAAAATGACCACCACATGCCTCATTATGAAACATTTTGAGCAATTTTTCTTGCCGTTCTTTATCAACACACCTCAAGAAAGCTCCATCTAAACCCTTTTTATATAATATGTCATCAATAATAACATACTTTGTAGCTTTAAGCCTGAGATTCTATTGGGAGTTCCCTTTTGATCTTCAACTTGTAGATTTATACTTTGATGGATAACTTTAATGATACTTTGACTCTATCACCACTCCAAAGTCTACAAGGAAGAGGGCCAATTAACAAGGATCAACAAAGAGATCCTCCTACACTTTGAGCCTTAATGCTCAGGCAGATGTACCCTTGTCTCACTTCTCCAAAGGAGTCTCGAAATAATATACAACTATACCCCTTACTAATTGATTAAAGATTTTATCATTTAAATGTGTGTGTGATTGATGATGATGGACTACTTCCAAAGAATAGATCAGTGCCTTAACCCAGGGCAAAGAGTCACTTGATAACATATATCAACTAAAACCTCAACTCAAACACACATGAACTCAGAGTAAGTGCTTTGCCTATTACTCCCGTCACTCCCAAACCTGATCATCAAATTCCAATCCAACAATGAACTCACTAAAATCACCCTAAAGGCTTTAATCCTAACTTTTTTAGGAACTCCAAGCTAATCTCACAATACTCTTTGTTTACCATATGCTAATCCAGTTTGTGACCTTTACATATATGAATCCATAATCAGAACAAGAAGACAGTCAAAAGTTTGAGGTAGGAATTCAAGTGTATTCTCATTAACTTTCAGAATCAATAGATGACCAAGGCAACAAAATGCAAAGAGAAACAAAACCCTAAATTTAAGTTCTCCTTCTTCATTATAATGCCATCAACAACCAGGGACCAAAAATACAGTTTTTGGAACCCTCACTAGTTCAAAAATGCTAGAATATATACCCCCTAGTCATCTTGGAAAACCAAAATAGGTTGCAAAAAGCTACAGATGACTAGGGTTAGGATTTCACCCACTAAACCAACTAAAACAATCAAGAATTTAATGCAGGGGAAGAAACCCAGGCAACCAGGAGAGAAAATAGATCCCGGAGTGATCGTCAATCATGATAATTTCTCTGAGAAGGTACTGAGAACCATGAAAATGCTGAAATTGTCAACCTATTTGGCCACCTGCAAACACACCTCGAGCACAAAACCATACTTCTCTTGGTACAAAAACATCATCCTACTAACCATAGAGACCCTCAGATCAGTCAGCAACAACGAGCGCCACCAAACCAATCGAAATCAGCTCCAAAATCCATAAATTTTGGTACCTCCTATCACTAGAAACCCTCTCAAAATTTGAATTCAAATTGCAACGGTCATTTCCAAGGCACCAATAGAAAATTGGTGGTCTATGTTCCAAACTCAATCAAATTTAAGTCCTGACTATCAGATCTTTCTTTTTCACGGTCTTTATGTCTTAACATTTTAATATGACCTCAGTCACATTTAGTGAACTGGCGAATGAAGGGAATCGGCCATTCGCGGAATACTTTATACTATTGCTAGATATTTTAGTGATTACATGACCTTCCTTTGCTGAATCGCCAGACCTTTTAGAACACCACCAATTCTTCTCATGAATGAGCGAACCCATTGAAATCTATTAGCCAGCTAAACAAATATATTAGGACCGCCAAACCTTTAGACTCCTACCTGGGCCTACTTTATGCCACATGTCACCACCTCATTCACTACTCATGCTCAGTCACCACTAACAAAGGACCCACAATCAGTAAACCTTCAAATCAGACAGTGGGCGCAAGATCTCATGGTTTTGACACCACCCATGATAACTTACACCGACCGTGGATCTTGTCTTCATTACTGACCTTTCTGACAATGACCCCACCTTGCTGATTCTTTGCATCAACCAATAGAATTTGAACAACTCTACACCACCTGGCAAATGGTCCCACTGCATTTTCATCCTTTCCCTCCAATGAAAATCATTCATGTTAGCTCGAAATGTCAGAGGACCCACCTATGTCAGTCGCTTGGAAGATCGAATGGATGACGCATGATCTGAAAGGCTCAAAAGATTCTATGCACTTATATGCCAGCCGTCGATCTTGAATCTTCTGACTGAGATATCAGGCCCGCCTGACAGCAAATCCAACTAATCACTAACATGACCAATGAGAAATTGGCATGACAGCATGACATGGCAAGGGACCCGTCTGCATTGAAAGGTTACATCATAAAAGAGAATCAACAGCCGTCGTAAGATTGCAAGCCTCTGACAAAACCCTTGAGAACTTATGACAACTGTAGGATTAAGATGGTGTCAGAGCCAGGCCCAGGAAAGATTTAAGCCAAAACTATAGAAAAATTTAGTGCAGGAACTTAGGAAGAATTAAATCATTAGGACTTAGGAAATATTAAAGCCCGCCAGGTGCTAGACTTAGGGAAATATTAAGCACGTGGATCTTAAGGAATTTAAGTGACCCAAAAAAGTAATGTTAAAAAAGAATAGGGCTAGGGTAAAATAAAGGGTTTTTCATGCAATGACTATTTTTTTGAATATTTGCTTAGGGTTTAAGGCCAGAGACATGAAAAATACTGCAGAGACCAGGGGAGAGATGATGAAGCCATGAAATTTTTTGCATGAGCTAACAATGGCTCTGTTTTGGGATGTATGCCTCCTGCAAGCATAGCAAGGATCTAGAATCACTAGTTAAAGCAGACCATCCCACTGGAAAAATTGACAACAAAGAGCAACAAAATCAAAACCCTACTGACTAGGACAAAATAGGACAAGGGCAAGCAACTTTACAAAATTTACAAAATGTATAGGCCTAACTACTATTCATGGAAGATAGAATACTTCAAAAGAAGTATTTTTTCAAGAATTGTCCATGAACTAGTAATTCTTGAACTTCACCATTTAACTCTTTCACAATGTATGAATCCTGGCCCCATTTCTCATGAATTAGATATGGCCCTAACCAGAGTGGATCAAATTTACCATGTTTTCCTTTATCCTCCAATCTGGCATTCCAAATTAACACCAAATCACCAGGCTCAAACATCCCATCAATAGTCTTCTTGTCATACAAATTCTTAACCTGTAACTGCAATTTGGCATTTCTTGCAATTGATTCTCTCTTGATTTCATCCAGCTTGATGAGATCCTCAATTCTCAACTACATCTCATCATCTATATCATCATCATATAATTTCACAAATTTATACATTTCCAATAAGTTATTTTGAGGTATCCTTGCAGGTATTCCATATACTAGGTCAAATGGTGCACAACCAATTGCCCTCTTCACAGTTACCCTATCAGCCCATAGAGCTAATGGTAGTTTTGAATTCCATGCCCTCTTATTCTTTTCAAGAATCTTCCTAAGGATCTTAATCAAACTCTTATTAGTAGATTCTTCTTGACCATTTCCTTGTGGATGATAAGGTGAGGAATAAGAAATCTGAATTCCTAAACCTTTGTAAAAGTCCTTATATTTAGCAGACCTGAAGCACATGGCATTGTCATTAACAATTCTCTCAGGGCAACCAAACCTTGTAACAATATTATTCAATAGAAAATCAATTACCACCTTACTAGTTGCATTTCTTGTAGGGATAGCCTCTACCCACTTAGTAAAGTAATCAGTGGCAACTAAGATCCATGAGTGTCCTCCACTTGACTTGTTTGGTATCTCCCCCATGAAATCAATTCCCCATTGCAGGAAAGGAGCTTGTACTTCTACTGGCCTTAATGGCATGTTACCTAAAAATTTTAGCTTACCAGAGAACCTTTGACAAGCATCACACCTCCTTACCAACTATTCTGCATCCTTGAAGATTATGGGCCACCAAAATCCCACTCTAAAGATTTTATGAGTAGTTGTTTTACCCATATAATGCCCACCACAAACTCCCTGATGCATTTCCTTTAACAACTTGTTAGCCTGATCTTCATCAACACATTTCAAAAGTATGCAATCTAAATTCTTTCTATACAATTTGCATTTCACAATTACATACTTGATGGCCTGTAATTTTAATGACCTCCTCTTATTGTCATCCATGTCTGCTGGACATCTCATGTTCCTCAAGTAATAGATGATATCTTGATACCACATACAATCATCCATATCACATGTATAATCAATTTCAACTTGATTTATCCGATTTGCATCAAGATTGGATTGAGCCATCAGTTTTGCCAATCCTTGTCCTCTAACCAGTTTAGTAATTTGGATATCAATGTTGAATTCTTGGATCCTATTGATCCATCTGCATCTTCTCCCAGACACCTCTTGCTGTGAAAAGATATCTTTGACTGCTGCACTTGGCACAAAATCAATCACAACTGCTCCCATCAAGTAACACCTAAAAGCTTTAACTACCTTCACAAGTGCATATGCTTGTTTCTCATTTATGTCATACTTCAATTCAACAGCCTACAAAGATTTACTGAAGAATGCAACAGTCTTCTCAAAACCATCCTTATTCTTTTGTAACAAAACTGCAGGAATAGTGTGAAAGGATGCAAAGGAAAAGATGTGCATTGGGACATTATAATCAGGTGCCTTAAGCACAGGTGCATCTTTGATAGCCTGCTTGATATTTTTGAAATCTTCATCAGGCTCACCCTCCCATGTAATAGCAGATCCTTTCTTTAACATCTTAGATATAAGTCTAGTGACCTCAGCAAAGTTTGTTACAAACATCCTTAAGAAATTGACCTGACCAAAGAAGGATTGAATTCCTTTAACATTCTTTGGTCTCTAAATTTTATCAATAGCTGCTACCCTCTCAGGGTAAATTCTCACTCCTTGCTTCCCAACTAAGTGGCCAAGAAACTTACCTTCAGTGACACCAAATGCACATTTCCTTGGGTTTAATGAAATGCCATATTCCAAAGCCCTCACAAATATTTTTTCTAAATGAGTACAATGGTCTTCTTCCTTCTTGGAATAGGCAGTTAAATCATCTTGATAGACAACAAGGAAATCAATAATAAAATCTGAAAAGGCAACATCCATTGCCCTCTAAAAAGTAGCACTAGCATTTGTGAGACCAAAAGACATTCTCACATAAACATATGTCCCCAAGGTGTTGTGAAAGTTGTCTTAAACAACTGTGATTCATTTACAATTACTTGATTGTAACCAAAAAAACCATCCATCATAGACATTAATTCTGATCCGGTCACTCTCTGCAACATAGCTTCCATATTGGGGAAACAATAGTTATCCTTTAATGAGCTGATGTTCAAATTCCTAAAGTGCACACAAAGTCTAATGTCACCATTCTTCTTCCTAACAGGGACAATATTTGACACCCAAGAAGAATGCCTAATGGGCTTGATAATGCCAGCATCTCTTAACTTCATTAACTCTTCTTGCATCTTAGGTTCCAAAGTGGGATTTATAGGCCTTTATTTTTGCCGGAAAGGTTTAGCATCTTCTCTCAAAGAAATGATATGCTGAAACAGGTCCTCTCTATAAACCTTCAAGTCATCATATGACCATGCAAAAACATCCTTGAATTTTCTCAATAATTCAATTAAAGATTTTCTCACATTGTGAGACATGTCCCTACCAATGTACACCTTCTTCGGTGCCTCTTGTGTTCCAAGATTTATCTCCTCTAGATTAGCATGATCTTCTCTTTTGATATTCTTTTAAACTCTATCCTGGTTATCAAAGATAGTCTCCAAAACAACAAGCCCCTTGGGCACCTTGTTAGTTTTAAGTTGAATAACTTCATTTACAAAGACAACCTCCTTTCCTTCTACTGACTCAACCAAGGCTGAACAATCAAATTCCTAACCATGATACTGATCTTCACAACTCATAAACTTTAAGATATCATTATCATCATCAAAAACTTTCCAATTTTCAATATTGTTTGGTACACTAGGCCTAGCCTAAATTTCAACTTTAGAGAAACCATCAAAAGTAATATCAGTGGGATTGATTGCAATATTAGCTAACAAGTCAGCCATCTTATTGTTACTTCTATCCTTCCACTCAATATTGAAGGCATCAAAACACTCAATCAAATCCCAAACTGCATTCCTATATTGTTTTAACCTCTTGTTCTTGGAAGCATATACTGACCTGACTTGAGATACCACTAATTCAGAATCACTGACAACACTTAAGCACTTAATACCATGTTTTTGTGCCAACCTCATACCTAACAATAATGCCTCATATTTTGCTATATTTTTGGTACAAAAGAAATTCAATGTGAAAGAAAATTTGTAGGTGTTTCCATTAGGAGAAATAAGTAAATTACCTGCTCCTGCTCCATCCTTGCAATTTGCACCATCAAAGTACATTATCCACAAATCACCCTTCATAGAATTAACACTTACCTCAATAGAGATAGGTGACAAAATAGGTTCCTTTTCGAGTACAGGGATCTCTGCCCTAAAAGCATTAGTATCAGTATCCAAAAAACATGTAGTCTCATTGTCAATACTTCTCTCAATCATGTGGCATACTCTTGGCTCTTGATCAATCTTGACAAACTGATCATCAATCTTGAAAGTGGCATAGGACAAATCACATTGTAAACTTCCACCCATGGCAACACTCCACCTTCTAGATAGTAGCATCCCATAATGAGGAGGGATGTCCACCACCAAAACACTCATTATTAACTCTTTCTCTGGATATGCTGCCAGCCTATATGACATTGTATTGATATTCCCAATGACTGGTACCTCCCTCTAATCCATTGCACAACATCTACCTTGAACTGTATCAACTTTTAGGTCCAATTTTTCCATAATCTTAAAAGGCATAACAATATTAGAGGCACCACTATCAATCATACAATTTCTTAATTTCATTCCATTCACAAGGACACTTAAAAAGAATGGATCAATGTTTTCAAGGCTAGCATTGATAGAACTATCCAAATATATAGGAGGAATTTGAGATACAATTCCCTGAGTAGCAACACCTTTCAAAGCTTTATCCTGAGATCCATTGCATGCAACATCACTATTATGAACATTATCTACCCATGCCATAGCCCTCTCTTTGTGTTCAGGGATCCTCAAAAAGTCTGACAATTGAACCTTAACTGTAATTTGGGACAATACAGATAACATATCAATAGGAGCAGTGGGAGGAACCTCAATCTGCACTGTCCTAGTGTCCTTTTCCTTATCTGATACATTAGATGTATTGGCCAACCTCATTTTTTCATTCTTAGCCATTGTGTTAACTAGCTTCTCAATCTCACTAGAAAATCTTTCAACTCCAACTCCCTTAGGCTCACAATTCTTACCTTTTACATTCTTGAATTTCACCATGTGATCACCCTTTGATTTATTCTCATTAGGCTCTCTGGAGTTGGTACTCTTTATAAACATTCTTGCAGCTTTTCCATTTGTATCTCTTGCCACCATGCCCGTAGTTTGCACTTGGGAAATCATTTTTGCAGTAATCCTATCCATCTCTTCCCTAGAAGGTCTTCTTAAATTTACTGGCTCAGAAGAAGAGTTCATGTTACATGTCTTCTTATCAATGTCTTCACTATCAGAAAAAACCTCTTGATGAAAAAGGGCCCGAGTGTGTCTCTTCACATTTATATCTTCTTCTTCATCAAAATTAGAATCATCTTCATATCCTAGATATGAAGTAGCCATGTTGCATCCAACATCATCTTGATCTTCTTCTTGATCTATCTCCTCACTGCCACAATCTTGATCTGCAGCCATAGAATGTGCAACCACACAATGCTCTGCAGAATGAGGGGACTGGCATGCAACACACCAAGGTATGTCCTCCATGACATTTATTAAAGCTTTTTGTAAAGGGTCAGGGACACCTCTGTCATTTTTTCCTCTTGCAACAGGGACAATAGGCTTTCCATCCTTCCATTGGGTGTTGTAGGGGTAGTTCTACAATCTATTCTACTTATTGAAATTATTGTTGAAATGAGGCCTTTCATTGGTAGGAGAACTGACGTTCTTATTTTTAGGTGCCTTCAAATCCTTCAATGCATTGAGCACCTTATCCAATTTATCTTCTTCTTTCCTCCTAGTTCCAACATTCCTATCATTTTCTTTTTTATATTTCTTGTCCCCAAACAACTTAGGGTCATCTCTCTCTTCCCACCCAATTTCCCTGATATTTTCATATTGTTCTCAATATTGATAGCAATCCTAAAAGCATCTCTAAGGGTTCTTGGTTCTTTTTCCCTCAACAAGTATCCCATCTTTCCATCAAATGGATTGAAGTATGTAGTTAGACAAACATTTTCATCTAACCACATAACTTGGAACAACTTATGCATACCCTTCTGAAATCTCATGTTGAAATCAGCTGCAGACTCATTCTGATTTTCCCTTATGGTATTGAATTCATTCAACATGAAACTAGCATTAGGCCTATCACCATATTGCTCTTTGAAACATCTCTCAAAAGAATCCCAAGTATCTATACATTTATTCAGAAGTCTCTTAAACCAATCTCTAGCATCCTCCATTAGAGATTTAACAAATAATTTCATGACTACATCCTCATGCTCTACCTTATAATCATTAAGCATATCAACAAATAGCCTAAGATGTTCCTCACAACTAATAGCATTGTTACCGGAAAACTTAGGTACCTTATCTCTTATATCATTTGGAAAAACATTTGGGTAGCCCGGTATCCCATCAAAACTAATTTGCCTATAGCCTTCTAGTTGCATAGGTCTTCTTTGAAATCTTAAACTAGTGTTCCCACTAGAATTATTATTTTTATCTACATTCCCACCCACTTGCACATTTGACTATCTATTAGGATCAACAAATGATTTGGTAGATACATTAGGAATTAGATTACTCTTAATAGCATTTCTAAGTGGAACAGTAGTGTTCATAGATGGCATACCTAGTTTAGTAGCAGAAGGGCCATGAACATTAGCTAATGAAGCCTTCAAGAACTGGATCTTTCTTCTTTTCTCTGCAATAGCAGCATCAACTTTAGCTCTTTCCAACTCTTCAGCAAGAGCTTCATCCTCTTTTCTTTTTCTTTCTATCTCTGTCTCCCTATTTGATTTAGGTGGTGGGATCCCTGGTATTGTCACTGGTTTGCTTATTTCGACACCCACCATCTTTTGCTTTCCTTTTTCATTAATAACTACAGTAGGCCTAGTGATCTCATGTCCATTCTTACCCTTAGGAAAAGGAGCATAACTTTTCACTTGTCTGATCACAGAGCCCTCTTCATCAAACTCATGGTCTTGCAAAAAGCGTTCCTACTCACTTCTAAGAGTTTCAAGATCACCAAAAACATCATGCTAGAACACCCTAGGAGCAAAAGCAAGCATCTTGTTTCTCTCCTTCATTTCATTAATTTTTGTTAAAAGAGACTACCTTTCTATTAGAGCATTCACCTTTTTAGCTTCTCTCTCCTCTTGCAACCTCTTATGTATGGCATCCTACTCTGCCAACTGCAACCTAAGTGCATTTAGGTCATGTGGATCTATCATAATGTCATCAGAACCTGATGACACATCCATATCAGTGAGGTTTTGATATGGGAAATGGACTTGCCTTGGTCTCATGGGATCCCTTCTAAAATTATCTTCATCAAGATCTAAATCAATCTCAAAACCCATCTCTCTGGCTTGTTCATCCTGACCTGCAAGTAATGAACCCTTGTCTTGAAATATAGCCTCTGGGGTATCATAAAATTTATCTTCAGAGCAACCACCATCTGATCTAGAAACTCTATCTTGTGAACCTTCCTCACTTGAGGAAACATGTGGTGCTCTACCTCTGGTATTTCTTTTTTCTCTTATGGGAGCACTAGTAGACTCACCATTTCCCCTGATCCAACTCTTCTTCTCCTATCTAGGCAATTGTTCTAGAGTGACCTCTAGATTTTTTCTGACAAAGGACCTAGTATTCCTCCTTTTGTCCATGATTTGTAGTCTATAACACTAGTTTTAACCTTTTGAGTCACCACCCACCAAAGTGGGAAATCTTTAACTAAATACAATAGGAAAACAAGAGTGCACTTTGCAAAATTTTAACTCTAGACTCTCCCTAGCGAAGTCGCCATTTTTTTGGTGACTCGGATGGGTAAATCAATCTGGTCCTTAAGATTTTGACTTTACAATGTAACCACAACTAAAGATTCTAACAAATATCCTTTTTCATTATTGTTCTCCCCAGTAGAGTTGCCATTTTTTTGGGAGTTCCCTTTTGATCTTCAGCTTGTAGATTTATACTTTGATGGATAACTTTAATGATACTTTGACTCTATCACCACTCCAAAGTCTACAAGGAAGAGGGCCAATTAACAAGGATCAAAAAAGAGATCCTCCTACACTTTGAGCCTTAATGCTCAGGTGGGTGTACCCTTGACTCACTTCTCCAAAGGAGTCTTGAAACAATATACAACTATACCCCTTACTAATTGATTAAAGATTTTATCATTTAAATGTGTGTGTGATTGATGATGATGGACTGCTTCCAAAGAATAGATCAGTGCCTTAACCCAAGGCAAAGAGTCACTTGATAACATATATCAACTAAATCTTTAACTCAAACACACATGAACTCAGAGTAAGTGCTTTTCCTATTACTCCCATCACTCCCAAACTTGATCATCAAATACCAATCCAACAATGAATTCACTGAAATCACCCTAAAGGCTTTAATCCTAACTTTGTTAGGAACTTCAAGTTGATCTCACAATACTCTTTGTTTACCATATGCTAATCCACTTTGTGACCTTAACATATATGAATCCACAATCAGAACAAGAAGACAATCAAAAGTTTGAGGCAGGAATTCAAGTGTATTCTCATTAACTTTCAAAATCAATACATGACCAAGGCAAAAAAATGGAAAGAGAAACAAAACCCTAAATCCAAGTTCTCCTTGTTCAGTATAATACCATCAACAACCAAGGACCAAAAATAAAGTTTTTGGAACCCTCACTAAGTTAAAAATGCCACAATATATACCCCCTAGTCATCTTGGAAACCCAAAATGTTGTAACAAGCTACAGATGACTAGGGTTAGGATTTCACCCACTAAACCAACTGAAATAGTCAAGAATTTAATGTAGGGGAAGAAACCCAAGTAACCAGGATAGAAAACAAATACTGGAGTGATCCTCAATCATGACAATTTCTCTGAGAAGGTATTAAGAACCATGAAAATGCCAAAATTATCAACCTATTCGGCCACCTGGAAACACACCTTAAGTAGAAAACCATACTTCTCCTAGTACAAAAACACCATGCTACTAACCATAGAGACCCTCGGATCAGTTGGCAACAACTAGCACCACCAAACCAATCGAAATCAGCTCCAAAAACCATAAATTTTGGTACCTCCTATCGCTGGAAACCCTCTCAAAATTTGAATTCAAATTGCAATGGTCATTTCCAAGGTGCCAGCAACAAATCGACGGTCTATATTCAACACTCAATCAACTTTAAGTCCTGACCGTCAGATCTTTCTTTTTTGCGGTCTTTATGTCTTAACTTTTTAATATGACCTCAGTCATACATTTAGCGAACTAGCGACTGAAGGGAATCGACCATTTGCAGAATACTTTATACTACCGCTAGATATTTTAGCGATTACATGACCTTCCTTCGCTAAATCACCAGACCTTTTAGAACACCACCAATTCTTCTCATGAATGAGCGAACCCATTGAAATCTATCGGGCTGCTAAACAAATATATCAGGACCACCAAACCTTTAGATTCTTGCCTTGGCCCACTTTATGCCACATGTCACCACCTCATTTGCTCCTCATGTTCAGTCACCACTGACAAAGGACCCATAATTAGTAAGCCTTCAAATCAGATGGTGGGCTTAAGATCTCATGGCTCTGATACCACCCATGAGAACTTACACTGACCGTGGATCTTGTCCTCATTACTGACCTTTCTGACAATGACCCTACCTCACTGATTCTTCACATCAACCAATAGAATTTGAAAAACTCTGCACCACCTAGCAAATGGGCCCACTACATCATAATCCATTCCCTCCAATGAAAATTATTCACGTCAGCTCCAAATGTCAGAGGACCCACCTACGTTAGTCGCTTGGAAGATCGGACGGACGGATCATGATTTGAAAGGCTCAAAAGATTCTATGCGCTTATATGTCGACCGTCGATACTGAATCTTTTGATTAAGATATCCGGCCCACCTAACATCAAATCCAACTAATCACTGACATGACCAATGAGAAATTGGCATGACAGCATGACATGGCAAGAGACCCCCCTGCATTGAAAGGTTATGTCATAAAAGAGAATCAATGGTCATCATAAGATTGCAAGCCTCTGAAAAAATCCTTGTGAACTTACAACAACCATAGGATTAAGATGGTGTCAGAGCCAGGCCCAGGAAAGATTTAAGCCAAAACTATAGAAAAATTTAGCGCAGGGACTTAGGAAGAATTAAATCATTACAACTTAGGAAATATTAAAGCCTTTTGGGTGCTAGACTTAGGGAAATATTAAGCATGTGGATCTTAAGGAACTTAAGTGACCCAAAAAAGTAACGTTAAAAAAGAACAAGGCCAGGGTAAAACAAAGGGTTTTTCATGCAACAACTAGTTTTTTGAATATTTGCTTAGGGTTTAAGGCCAGAGACATGAAAAATATTGCAGAGACCAGGGGAGAGATGATGAAGCCATGAAATTTTTTGCATGAGCTAATAGATTCCTTCTTTCCTTGGGACTTAAATGAGGAGGAAAATCTCCATAAGTAAGGTAGAATGCCACATCTGAAAACCAGGAATCACGTAGACTGACAAAAGGACAGAAGGCATGTTGCTATCAGGATCCTGCAAAGACATAAGTTTACACAATCCCTATCCCCTGACCAACTTTGTAGGATGAATCTCCAGGTCAAACTCTTGAATCCTAGAGATCCAGGTTGCTCGATTGTTCATCCCAATCTCTTGTTGAGTTAATACATCTTTGATAGCAGAAGTAGGAACAAAAATAACTGAGTGGGAGTGTAGAATATAGAACTTGAAAGCTTTTACTGCTTTAACCACTGCATATGCATGTTTCTCGACCAATGGATAGTTTAACTCATGCTTCTTGAGAGGGACACTCATGAAGGCAATGGGTACCTCTTCTCCCTTGTCATTTTTCTGTAGTAATATCCTAGACACTATGTGTTCTGAGGCATAATAGTATATTATGAAGTCCTTCTTGTAATCAAGATTTATTAGTGTGGGGGCTTATGCTATGGATTTCTTGATGTCATCAAATTCTTTGACAACCTCTGTGCTCCATTTAAAAAGATTCTTTTCACTCATGAGACTTACCATATGCTTAGTTGTCTCAGCAAAATCTAGAACAAACCTTCTGAGGAAATTGGTTTGCCCAAAGAAAGATTTTACTCCATTCTTATTAGAAGGTAGACCAAGTTGCTGAATTTCTTTAACTCTTTCTGGATCAATCTTGATCCCTTCTTTTGACACAATGTGTCCTAACAACTTTCCTTCTGTGACTGCAAAGATAAACTTTTTGGGGTTTAAGGAGATACCATGTTCTTTACATCTCTATAGAACTGATCTTAAATCTATTAGATGATTTCTATGCCTTTTGGAAAATACTGTAAGATCATCAAGATAAACAAATCTTACCTTATTTAGCAGGTGACTAAAGGAAGAATTGATTGCATGCTGAAAAGTGGCACCCGCATTTATCAAACCAAAAGGCATTCTATTGTAAGCATATGTACCCCATGGGGTAGTAAAAGCCATTTTGTGCTGATCCTGATCAAACACCTTAATCTGGTTATAACTAGAGAGTCCATCTAGCATGGACATCATCTCTGAACCTGCCATAGTCTGCAGAATATGGTCCATAAGAGGGAGTCCATAGTTATCTTTTAAGCTACATTGGTTCAAGTTCCTGAAATCTACGCAAATCCTTATTTCACCATTTTTCTTCCTGACAGGAACTATGTTGGCGTTCCAGGTGGAATGATGAATAGGGTAGATGATATGAGCTTGAAGCATCTTTTCTACTTCATTCTAAATTGCTTTGAAATCCTTTGGATTATAATTTCTTAATTTTTGTTTGAAAAGGGAAGTACCTGGTTATAGAGGAATCTGGTGCTAGAATTTCCCTCCTTTGAAATTTTTCAAATCATGATAGGACCAAGAAAAGGTATCCCGATACTCCTTCAACAGATTAACAAATCTCTATTTCTCATCTGGAGTACAACATCTACCCAGATTTACACATTTAGGCTCTTCATTCTTCCCAATGTTTACCTTCTCATAGTCAACTTGATTTATATCCCCTTGTGGCGGAGCTGGAGATTTCAGAGCATCATACCTATCATACTAGTTTTCAAGAGAGACAAGCCCTTTAGGAATGTGGTTCCCTTTTAATTGAAATATTCCTTCATCAGTTGCACTATCTAGGGAAAAATCATCACAGGTTGATGAAGACCCTTCAAAGAAGGTAGTGCTAAAAACTTCTGCCAACTGCAAGAATTTATCAATTTGTTTATCATCTTGAAAAACCTGCCAATGCTCAACATTATCTAGGACTTCTGGTTTGTACACCATTTCAATTTTATATGCACTTTTCTTGAAATCTGAATGTGGCAATAACAAGGAAGAAGAAGCTGCTAGAGAATCTGCTTGACTATTTTTCTCTCTGGGAACAACTTCAATGGAGAAAGCCTCAAGCTCCTCAATCTCATCCCAAACATGATTTCTATAATGTTTGAGTCTCTCATTTTTTGTTGAATACACTCCTCTCACTTTCCTAACAACAAGTTTTGCATCTCCTCTTGCTCTGAGTACTTTGATACCCATCTTTTTCACTTCTTCAATACCAAGCAAAAGGGATTCATATTCTGCAGTGTTGTTCATGTTATCAAATTGTAACTTGAAAGCTCGTGGGAAGAAATATCCTTCAAGTGATATCAATACAACACCTGCTCCAAATCCAATAGAAGCACAACTGCCATCAAATTCCAAAGTCCAAAGGCCATCAAACTTACTTGTTGCCACTTCTTGAATCATGTCTAGTGTTGATGAGATCATATAATTTCCAAACTCTGATTCTTGGTAGAGTATATGAGACTTGGGATCTTCAGATGGAAATACCATGTATTTTGACTTTCCCTCTGGTTGTAAGACAACCCTTTTATCTCCAACCAGAATGATTTCTTGAGACCGATCAAGCTTGATCTCTCCTCCAAGATCTCGACAGAAAGTCCTGCTCAGCAACATGTCGTAGCTGGCTGGTATATCAGCTACAAGAATTGTTAGTTTAATCTTCTTATTGGGGTATGCTGCAAGGGCTACTTGGGCATCCTTGATCTGTCTAACTAAGGGGACTTGTTTTTCATCTAGGGCATAGCATTGACCAAAGGTTGTAGTGAGGGGAAGATCTAGAGCTTTGGCAACTAAAGTAGGCATAATATTGTCAAATGCCCCATTGTCTATAACACAATTATTCAGCTTAAAGCCATGGATGAACAGGGACAAATAGAATGGCTTTGGCTTTAGTCCTATAGGGGGACTCTTGTCTTGTGGAGGAACCTTTTCTTGTGGAGCATTTTTATCTTTAGCAGCTTGGGTTTCTACAGAGGGTTGTTTTGGGAAAGCAGCATTAGTAGTCTCATTAGCATTTTTATCTATAGGATTTTGGCCTGATTTGACATGTTTGACAAGTCTTTCCAACTCCTTTGGGTTCATTCTAAGATATTCAATAGGAGAAAATTGAATCTTATAACTTTCACAGAAATCGACTATATCAAAAGAGTTAGGATTACTTTTCTTTAATGATTCATCTTCTTTAGCAAAAGAGCTTTTAAAAGTTGATGACTTTTGAGAAAAGTCTTTACCTTTGTCCCACCTTTGTGATGTTGATGGTGTATCATTGACTTGAGAATTGCGATAACTTCTTTTCAGCACAATACATGCAGGGTCTTGTAAAGTTTCTAGAACACTTCCACCTCGCTTAGAGTCAGACTCATATTCTAAATAATAATTTCTGAAGCCACTAGGTAACTGAGGACTTGCTACATCATCAGATGATTCTTCTGTCAATTCTCGATTCACATGCATTTGCATTGATCGGATCATCTTTGGATAGGAAGTACCATCATGATCATCTATCAGGTAGAAAGTGCACATATTAGCTCTTCTGGGAGAAGCCTCCAATGGATTCTTATTAGTCAAAGGATAATTTGGAGATCTGTGACTAGGCCCTGCTTGTTCAGGCATTCCTCTAAGAATATCTCGATACAAAGGAGGAGGATTAGAATTATTTTTAGGAATTTGTCTCTTGAGAGTAATCACATCATTTACTAATCTTTACAGCATAGGATCAGAGGATGATGTATTTTGATTGTTTGGTACTTGGACATCCTTTCTCCACTTCCCTGTGGTGATTAGATCATCTTCTAACTTGGTAGCTTGGCCTTGAGCAATTGCTAAGTCTGCTAGTCTATTCCTCCTAAGATGGAAACTGATATCCAGGGGCATCGAATTTACAAAGAAACACTGCTGATTTTCAGGAGTAGACCTTTTTTCTATAGAAATTTTATGAATGACCTTGTTGTACCGAGCCACATAAACTCTCATGGGCTCATGGATCTCCTTTTTCATCTACATGAGTTAAGCTAATAGAAAATGCTCGTCATCTGTAGTTTTGAAATGACCTTCAAATGCAATTTTCATGGAATTATAATCAGTTATGGACCCTACAGGAAGGTGTCCAAACCACTCTGCTACTCCTTCTATTAGGGTTTGAACAAAATGTCAAACTGCTACATCCTCTTCTTGCATACCTAAAATTCCAGTGGCTACATTAAAGGAATTGTAATGTTCTTCTATAGCTACTTTACCATCACCATAAAACCTTGGAAGAACATCTTTAGCTACTTTAGGAAGAGCATGACGAGATGACAAAGCTAGTGGACCTACTGCATTACCCCAAGGTTGATCCATAATGACTATTGGAAAAAATATTCAATAGAGGAGGGGCTTGAATACCTGATAAGGTTAAGGCATGCCAATTACAAGTCTTGGGAGATGAGCGGAAAGATTCTTTAGGAGGAGAAGAGGGTCTACTATGAGCATTTTTCTTGGAGGGGCAAACTCTTATGGTTTCAAGATTTCTCAATTTTTCAAAAATAGTGTAAAAAATACCTGCCTCCTGTTGAGACCTGGTGTAAGGTCTAGACTCCAGCTTGGCAGTTCTATGGTCTCTGAATTTCTCTATCAACTATCACAGCTTCTCGAGCTATAGGAAGACCTCTCAACCATTCACCAATCTCCTCCTCTTCTTCTAATACCAACTGAACTTGTTGATATTGATCATTACTTGTTTTTTCTTTCTGTTCCAAGTTGTTTAAGTCTACAATAATGTCCTCCTGAGTGTCATGAAATTCTAGACTAGGTTGCAAGACTGGGGGAAGTTCAACTTGACTAGGTATTCTATCAGGAGGTAGTACCATAATTACACATTAAACCACCTATAGGCACTGGTTTACTAGTTCCTTTCCCAGTAGAGTCACCAAAAACTATTAGTAAATGAATTTGTCTCTTTCAAATTTATTTCTTATGCTCTATTGCCCACTATGAAACACTTAAACTTTACTAACAAATGGATTAAACCTAAATGTTTAATCCTCTGAATTATGGTACAGCTCCCAGAAATATTTTCAATGAATATCTTATGCCAAAGAATAATGCATTTACTGCAAATATCAAACTTTTAACTAGAAAGTTGGTAAGGCTGAAACAGTAACTTTCATCAATATGATATAATTACTGTGCAATGATAACTAATAAACCTAAAGCTCACAGACTTTAGTGAATAGACAATATATCAATTCAACACTTACTTAAATTTAGATTCAAAGGAAACTATAGACATTCAATCAAGAAATTCCATTCAATTCAGAATACCCCAACAGAGGCCCACTCAAAGATATAAACCAACAGATCTATAGCAATAAGTTTCTTTCATTTACTGATAAGGAAAAACTTAATTCAAGTTCTGACAGAAAATAAAAATTCAACTACTTTACTTAAGCATAAAATAACTAATTAACATCCCTTTCGAAAGTTTCTTCCTGGTTCTATATAGCCATTAATTACATTTATAAAAAATAATAATGTCTTGAAACTCCATCAATTTTAGAAATTAACTGATTAAGATAATTAGAAAGTACTAAAACTAGTAAACTTTAAACTGGATAGCAACGACCCAAAAAGTGAGTAGAGAATCCACTGATATCTGCTAAGCTCGACACTTGAAATTCAGTTCTGTGGCATCCTGAGTGCACGTGCCTGCTTCCACTCTTCGTGAGTCAACGATGCACTGATAATGGTTGCATGATATGATAGACTAATGAGGGAAATTCTTTGGCCAAGAACCTTCCTATCCTTATAGATTTGATTCAGCTTCATCTTGTGAGACTCCAAATGGTCTACACAGATAACTTGCATAGCCTCAGTGTTGGCTATGGAAGTAAAATCTTCCATTGTGAGCTCCTTGCTATCTATAATAGCCATTATCCCTATTGCCAGCTCCTGAGTCATCTTCTTTTCACTCTTCACATCCTGATTTTCTTCATCTATCAGAGCAATATTCAAGCATTTCATATATTTTTGCATGGTGTCAATCAAAATTTTGAGATCATTGAGCAGATGGGTTGCCCCATCGCATCCATCTTTGATAATTGAATTTCTCCACTCAATGATTTTCACAAAAACATACAGGCATTCTTCATTCAGGCCATGGACTAGTTTCTCCAGAAGGAATTTAGGCACCCCATAATTATCAATTTCCATCAGCTAATCAACTATTCTTGTCCACTTCTTCTTTTCCTTCCTCCATTATGTTAGTTTAGCTAGCAGCTCTGAGATGACTTTTGTTACAACTCCATGAGTCTCAATTAATTGGGTGATGTAATCACCTCCATGTTTGACCATGCATGTAACCCATTTGTTAAAAACCTCCGCCACCATTTTATTTCTTTAAATCTGGTTCAATGTTTTACGGACCTCAGGTGATCGAGGGTCAAAGGTATGAGGAACCTGGGCTAATGGGAGTGGGTTGGGCTCCTGTACTACTTGAATGAACTCTACCAAATGTTGAATAGTTGCCTTTAGTTCTTTCTTGTCTTTCTCATCCTTGAAGGTTCTATGGAATATCTTTTATGTAGAAGATTCCAGGTGCTTTGCATCTACCGCTCTGCTTGCTACTCCTAAGTCTATCTTCTCAATGGTGATGTCTTCAACTAAAGCTTTAGAAACCTATTTGTCAGACTCGGGCACTACCCTTTCTACTACCCACCTTCCAATTTTCTCATCAACATGAATCATGGATTCCATCCTAATCCTCTTAGGCTTCACTATAGCCCCTAAGCATTTACTAACCATGTCTTCTACCTGGAGAGTTATCGGTAAGACATTCCTTTTCTTGCTAGCAATAGAAGTTCCTAACCAGCTAAGGGTAGGGGATGGAGTCTGCAGAGAGTCACCTACTATAGTTACTGAAGGTTCTCTTGAATCTGGCTGAGTGCTTTTTGGGGTCATTGTGTTTTCCTCCATATTTTCTATACCAATTTGTTCTATCATTTGGGTATCCATAAGGTCAAGATCTATGACCTCCTCTTTGTTAACCAGTTTGGTACTTTCTTTAACAACTCTCCTTCTCAAGTTCCTTTTCACTGGAGAAGACCTAGGAGATGCTTGTTTCATCGAGTCAATTGAAGACTTCCTCTTATTTTTAGTACCTACAAGGGAAATAGTTTTATCAGCAGTGGCAATGGGTTTAACAATATTTTCAGGTTGTGCAGCTCTTCTAGGATTATGTCTTCTCAAAACATGGGGTTTCTTACTGTTAACCCATTTCTTAGTTCTCTTAATCACATTAAGAGTCTTAACTATTAGGCTCTCTCTCTCCTTAATTTCCCAATCTATCTTAGGGAGTGGTGTACCCCTAACTCTGGTTTTGTACTACTCATCAATCACATATGTACCATCATCTTCATCTATTGTAGAGATGTCAACTTGAATGTTTAGAGACACAACTTGTCCTAGGGTAAACCTAGACCAGGTTCTTCTTCTCACTTCAAAATCATCTGCACAATCCTCCCAATAATCCTCTATTTGAGGAATGTGTTGAAATTCAGATGGCAAGCTGAAATGTCGAGCTGCATAACTCCTACTATCAAAATCCTTTCTGAGTGCAAATGTCTTCAAGTTCAATTTCCTTAACTCATGCTCCAGATTTAGGGCATCTGAAGATGTTTTGCAAGTGTACTAACCTAATTCAACTGAGAAACTAGATTTTTCTCTTCCCTTCCTTTCCTTAACCCCTTTGTGCACATATGCCATTTGGTGAGCTACCTCTGCAATGATTAAACTATCAAAAGCATATCTTGGTAGTTTGAATGGCTTTCCTTCGAAACCACCCACTCTCAAATACGTGAATCTCTTAAATTGGGTAAAGAAACTCCCATAAGTGTTGACAAAATCCTAGGCCTCTTCTGACATCCTTTGCTTGATATTTCCTTGAATTTCATGTACTAACCTTCCAAAGAAAACTCCATTAACCTTTAAGAAACTATCAACATAGAACTCCTTTTGCAGGTGAGGGTAGTAATCATAAATTTTCATGTTTGGGAGATGTTTCTCATGAAACAGGCCTTTCCACTCTTTGGTGCAAGCCAAAATGTAAAATAAGTAAGAGGACATATGAAAGTTACCACCAGCTGAAAAATTTGTTAGCTGATGATTGAGCTCATCAGCTATAGTCTCTGCCTAGTCTATATATTTTTCCCCATTAAGAGTGACCTAGATATAGAAGTACATCTAGTCATGCCAATAGTATGCATGCTGGTTCCCTTTGATTAGATTCAACATTATGACTAGGTCAGCTACTTCGGGCTTAAAATGATCTACAGTGAGCAGCTTTAGGAGCCAGGAACCTCCTTTATGAGCTTTAAGTAACTAGTACTGAGCTATGTCATTTCAGTATAACTATCTCTTGGTGGCAAAGACTGACTGAGATGAGGGTATATTCCATCCTTCATACGGGTCTTTTTCTAGAATCCCTAATCACTTCAAGACAACATCTCTGCTTATAAAAACCAGCGGACTCCCATCAACTTTCTTGATACATTTTTCCTCAAAGTTATACCTTTTAGCACATTTGATAATTAGTTCCTAACACGAGGCTACAATGGGAAAGGCAACTGCATCAGCTAAACCACTTAGGATGGCCTTTTCTAACATAGAACCTAGACTGGGCTCTTTGATTTGGGTTATAATGTCTTCTAAAGCTCCTGTTTTAATCAGGGTGTCTTCACAATCGGACAAGGAGAAGATTAAAGGAGAGGTATTTCTAAAATTCAGAGCTGGGTTCTTCATTTTAGGATCTCAAGGTAAGAAAAACAACGGGAATGCAACAACTTGAAAGGAAAACAACCTCAACAAATGAAAGAGCTTTAACTAAAACAATGGATGCCAGCAAAGAGACTCACCTGGTTTTTATGCGATGAACTAAGCACTGAAATGAGGAGAGGATACCTTCTTTCATGATGACAGCATAAGATGTTTTGAGCATTATGAATAAAATAGTCTGAACTTAAGAATTTATCTAGAAATAGTTACAAAATCCTAGGAGATTTGCAATAATGGTAGATTAATGTCGCACAAGGTTTAATTAATGATTGTTTGATAACTCACATGAGCTTCAGCATTAATCACTATACTTCCCCCTCACTGAAATGACATCGAAGTGTCATTTTGATTAAATGCAATAACTTTTCCATGCGCGGGAGGTATGATCAACCGCCAGCTGTCACTTATGTCAAATCACGACTTGCTTCTTCACAACTTATGGGCACATATCGAACATTGAACCCTGAACTACTAGACATCATAGTTTAAGTTCAACGAGATGATAGAGGGACTATCCTTTGGCATAATCATAAAATAAAGAAAAATGTAAATGGAAAAGAAGAAAACAAAAGAACACTTTGCAAGAGGGGAATATCTGTTGAGCTTTGAATCTTGAACTAGGAGAGTTCAAGGTTCATGGTTCATTGGATGAGTGCGCGCTGCAAAGATGAAAAGCCGCTAAGCTTGCAAATAAAGGGAAAATCATACCAAAGGATTTTATTGAACATTGAATCTTGAACTATGAAAGTTCAAGGTTCAAGTTCAATCGACAGGGTGTATCTGCAAAAGGTTAAAACTTTTAAATGAACAACACCTTGAAAAATTATGGGGTGATTTTGAGGAAATTGAGCCTGCGAAGTTTGAACAAAATCTATAGGTGACAATGATACATAGAAAGAGAAATATTTTATTGATTATGTTTACCATTTTTATTTTGTGTTCAAGAGGAAGAGTAAGAAAGTTGGATTTAAAAAGCACCAACAAAAAACTCTCTTATTTAGATGAATCAAGGGGAATAAAGATTTTTTGGTCTCAAGATTAGAATAAGTCATGGATGTATCATAAAATGGAGGAGGTTAGAAATCCAAACCCTCTTTATAAATATGTGACATAGGATTCTAAAGAGTTTTAATATCATTTGTGCATATGCCCTAAAATGCAACCATTATATATGTGTTTAAAAAATATTTTAAAACTAGTTCCATCTTATTTTTCCAAATCAAATGTATGATCGTGATTCCATGTTCAAATGTCCCAATGAGAAGCTTTAATATTAGATTCAACTAGGCCATACACGTTGAATTCTAAATATTTTCCATCATCATCAAAGTATTTTTAAGAGTAATAAGTTGGAAAAAGTTTATTAGTTAGAAAAATAAAAAACAATTCTCCTTTAAGAATTTCATTTTAAATTTAAGGATTTAATATTCTCTATTATATAATTGTATAAAGTCTAGTGGACTCAAAATCTTTTATAAAAAATCATTGTTAATTGGAGACTATTTTTGAGATGGAATCATGTAATGTTTAAGGATGATATACATTCTACATCTTCTAGTAGATCAATATATGGATTAGGATCAACTCATTTCTATGCATAAATTTTATTGGTGATGAAGGGTATGAGAATGGTTGCATAACATGAAGAAACGGTCTATCTAGAAGGAGCTTGTATGTAAGATTATCAGACATGATATTGATATGTGTGGATAAATTCACAAGTCATACCATAATAGGTAATGTGATTGTACCCAATAACTATCTACTAACATTATCAAAGCAACCATTAGAGAGAGAATTAGGATGAATGAGAGATGCATCCATATTGATGTTTTGTAAGAGATCAATGGTACAAATATTAAGGCCTAATCTATTACTAATTAAGGTATGTATATTATTGCATAATTATTAATGAGAGGTATAATCATGAGGTGGTCATATTGATCTTGAACTTCCAAAGGTGGTGACAAATGTTTTTAGAATACATTATTTATATTTATTGTAAGCATGTTGCTTTTAGAAGGATATCTTAGATAGAGTAGCACGAGTCTTCTCAAGAAGATCATACTTCTTCCCTAGATGATTAAAAGATTAAGTAGGAAGAGCATTTTAAATTTTGATGTATGTGAGAAACTTCATGATAATGAGGTTCTCAATTAAGTCTACTACTTTAGATGTATTAGTTTTAGGAGGTCTATGTGGACCTTTATACCTTTAAAAAAAATTGCCAATTTAGTTTGACGTTAGAATATCAAATTCCTCTAATAGTAATAATGGGTTTACTTTGAAGTTAAAGAACATAATGACAAATATGAACACCAATAAAAGGTTTCACATCTTCATTTGTATGGAAAAAAACATGAATTGCATTTACTTGAGTTTGACAAGATCTTTCTTCACTAATTATTCAATATAATAGAGAAATAATTGAGAAAAATGCTAGTGATATGATTCTCTTGTGCCAAACTATTCACATGTGTTAGAAAAAAATTATGAGAGGGAAAACCACTATTTGTCTATGTAAGGGAGATTATCATAGCGGATAGATGGTGATATTTTATTATGAAATTTATCAAAGTTAGCATCCTCTTGTCTCGAATTATACTCATGAGGGAGGTAATATTTGGATAAATATCAACATCATTCTTCAATGATTCATTCCTAAGAGAGATGTACACACGGCTGGAGATGTAGTGGGTACCAGTGATCTGTCAGGAAGAGGCAGTGTGTAGAAGGGTGACCTATTTTTCAATGTGCCTGTCTCTAATTTTGTGAACAAGGGTTTTGGAAAGTTTAAGGCTCCCCATTTTCATGCTAAGTGGGCTGATGCTCCATTTGATGCAAAAGATCCAGCCCAGTTCAAATTCACAGTGCATGTTCCTCAATGGGTTTTTCTACAAGGGAAATGGAGGGATCATGCTTTCATCACCTCCTCATCCCATTCTTCCCATCGACACTACCAACAACCATATGGCCAACCAAGGAATGCTCCCTCAAGACATTTTCAGAAGGCTCCTGTGTTCGAAGGCATTCTCGGTCCTCATCCGTTAGTCATTGCAAAAGATAACAGACCTTTGCAACGTGGGAGATCTTTTCCCTAGCCTACTTATCATTGCTACCACTGTTCCCTTAGACCTTTTTCTCCTTAACCTATCTTTGACATATGCCGGCCTCCCTCACCCACAAATTCAAACCCCATTTTTTCTAGTCCTTCTATAGTCTTTTCTTCTTTATCTAGCTATCTATCATTTCTCTCTTCTCCCAATCATGTCCCAGTTTCTCAGCCCGTGTTTCTTTCTTTCCCAAATTGCATTCCCATCTTTCATCGAGGTCCCTTCGATCCAAACCCTCATACCCATGAGCACGTATTAAATCTCCCTTTCCATTAGAAGAAGGACCAGCTCCCTTGGAAGGAGGCTCACCAACAATTGCCAGCAGAACCAAGGGTAACTTTTCCCTTTGATATGATCAACCCCAAGGTGGATTATTTTCACTCTTCAACATTAATCAGTAAGTTTCATTCTTCTGTGGATTTTGATTCATTGATTTCATGGGCAATCTGTGTTTGGGTGGGGCTTAAAGAATTATTTCTCTATGACAAAGATTCTCTTTATTTTGTTGCGATCTTTGATTCTCCTAAACATAAATAAGATGTTTACAATTTCAAGGGTTGGTTCTGTAAGGGCATTGGTATCACTACATTGGCATGGATTCCTCACTTTGATGTCAATATGTCAATGCCCTTGTTTCAACTGTGTTGGATTTCCTTCCTGAATCTCCCTCTTGAATATAGAGACCCCCTTCTTGTAGAAATCCTGGCTAATAAGTTAGGGATTTTTATCAAGCATGATCTGATTCCATTTATTCAACCCCACCTTCCAGTTAGTATTTGTCTTCTCATGAAGAAAATGGATTCCCCCTAATTAGTAGTTTCAATTCAGTCTAAATTTGGAGTTTGGGCATAGTAGATTCAGTATCTGGATCCTTCTACTATTGATTATAATGCTAACTCCCTGGGCCATTTCTCTTATTAGTGTCAGCAGTCCTCCATGGTTTCTCTTGATATCTGTCAAAGCTTAGTGACTAACCCTTTGTTTTGTCTGTCTATTTTCTCTCATCCTTCTCTCGATTCTTCCCCTTTGCAATTCATTCCCTATACAAGTCAGGCTGATGGTAGACCTCCTAAAGAACCTTTGGTTGTTTCATTGTCTGCCTCTCTTTTGGGTTTGCACCCTACCTTGCAAGTGCCCTCGATGTTTTAGTTTCTTTTGTCAGGTCTGCCTGCCCCTTCTTTAGTTTTATTTTCCTTAATATCCAAGCCATTTTTTTCTCAATTTTTCTACATGCTTAGAAAGGATTGCTACTCTTGCACCCTCATTATGCCAGGCTCTTCCTGTATGGCTCCAAGTTTATCTTTAGCCCCCCCTCTTTTGTTATGGATTCTATTACACCATTACCTTCACCTATTTCTTTCTTGACTATCTTTCATCCCTTTGTTCCTATTCCATACTCCCCTTCAACTCCCATCTCTGATTAGGAGCTTCAACTGATGTCCGATAACATCCTTATCTCATTGGTGTCTCAACTTATTGATGAAATAGCTACTGAAGAAGGAATTCTTTTGAGTGATCTTGTTGATTTTAGTCCCCCCTATAGAAGGAGTCTATTTAAGTGTTTATGTAGACCTCGGTTCCCCCCCTACTTCTGATAAGATTGATTACTTGTAGGTTCTATCTTTAGCCAAATCTGCCATGGCCCTTGCCCCCTTACCTACTGCTCCTACCCTAGTTACTAATATGCCCAGGAAGAGGGGTAGGAAACCCTTAGCCTCTAAAGTCAAAGAAGAAATTGAAGCTAGTATTCAATTGACTTTATTGGACTCCTTCTCACCCATTATTAGAACTAGGAGAGTGGCATGCTCTCTTGGCCCCCAATGAAGATCATTTCATGGAACGTCACGGGCTTAAATGCCCCTGACAAGAGAAGAAGAATTAAAATTTTTTATTGATTCTTCTAGAGAAGATATTATTCTTATCCAAGAGTCTAAGCTTTCCCAAGACTCATATGATAAGATTATTCTGAAATGGTCTTCTTGGGATTTAGTTTGTGTCCCATCGTCTAGTGCCTCTGGTGGTCTTATTGTCCTCTGGAATAAGAAATGTATTCAAGGCAACCTGTTGGTTGTAAATCCTAATTGGTTTCTCATAAAAGTCTCCTGGTTTGATGTTCATTACCTTCTTTTTAATGTCTATGGCTAGGCTTCCCCCCATGACAATCTCTCACTTTGGAAGTCCCTCTCTGATCAAATAGGTAAACTTGATGATCTCCCTTGTATCCTAGGTGGAGACTTCAATGCCATCTCTTCTCTTGATGAAAAAATTGGTGGGAATCCTACTACACAAAGGGTGGTAGATGAGTTCTCTTCTTTCATTCAGAGCAATGCTTTGTGTGATATGCCTTTCTTGAATGGGATCTACACTTGGACTAACCATAGATTTGACTCTCCCATTTCATCTAGACTAGGTAGATTTCTCATCTCCTCTAACTTGAAGCTGTTGAACTTCTCTCTCTCCTCTGATATCCTATCTTCATCAGAGTCTAATCATGTCCCTATATCATTGGATATTAACATCTTTCCCAATCAAAAAAAATGCTCCCTCCTTCAATTTTGAAAGTATGTGGTTCTCTCATCCCCATTTTCTTTCTCTCCTATGGTAGTGGTGGATTAGTGCACCTTTCTGTAAAGGCACTAGAATGTTTCAGTTCTCCAATAAGCTTAAATTTGTGAAATCTAATATCATTACCTAGAATAAGGAAGTCTTTAAGAATATCTTCCACGAGAAGTATAGGGTATAACATGATCTCAACCTGATATTTGATCGTATTATCAAGCATGGCTTAAATACAAAGCTAGAAGAGAAGCAAAAATCTCTTCAAATCTATTGGGCTACCCTTTGCTGAAGAGAAGAAGTCTAGTGGAGAAAAAAATATCGAGAACTCTAGTTGAAAGAGGGTGATAGGAACACTAAATTCTTTCATGCTTTTTCCAAGATTAGGAAAGAAACCTCATCCATCTTCTCCATTAAAAGTGCATTGACAGGGAGTACCCTATTTTCCCAATAATAAATTAGCAATGAGGGAGTTTTCTTCTTCAAAAACCTTCTTGCTCTTGTCCTTCACCAGAATGAGAATAACCATGACATGGATGCTCTTCTTCAGCATATCCCATCTATTTTGTCTCATTAGGATAATATAGATTTAATGAGGAATTTTAGTATTAAGGAGCTTCATTCTATTGTCTTCTTTGTGGCCCTGAATAAAGCTCCTGGTCCAAATGGATTCACTATGGTTTTTTTCAAAAATGTTGGGATGTTATTAGCTTTGATCTTCTAATGGCTGTAGAATAATCTCGCAAGGGAGGCTATATCCTAAGGGAGTTTAATAGAACTAATCTTACTTTGATTCCCAAATGTAAATCTCCTCAAATATTTGTAGATTTCAGGTGAATATCTCTTTGTAAGTCTGTCTACAAGATCATTACGAAAGCTATTTACCTCAGGCTCAAACTGCTCATTCCCAATTTAATCTCTCCTCAGCAATGAGGATTTTTTCCTAGTAGGGATACTTTTGATGGTGCTCTAGTTTCTTTGGAAGTCCTCCATACTATTTAGACCTCTCAAATTCCCTCCTTTGTTCTAAAATTAGACTGATGAAAGCCTATGACAAGGTCAACCGGTCCTTCTTGCTAAGAATCCTAGCTAAGTTTGGTTTCTCTGATTCTTGGTGTAAATAGATCAAGCATTGCCTTTCTCGTGCCTCATTTTTGGTCCTTGTTAATGGAATTCCCTCCATTTCATGCCACCCAAGGTGTTCACCAAGGGGACCCAATATCCCCCTTTTTATTTATCATCTTGGCAAAAGCTCTTAGTAGGTCTATCCAAGCACAAAATGCCCTTTCCAATAGGAAGGGTATAAATATCCCTAATTTAGCTCTATCCATCACCCATAATTTTTTTTCTAATGACACACTTCTCTTTGGTAGGTCCTCTATTCAAGAGGCCAGATGTGTGAAATGATTATTAAACATATATACATCTAGTTCTGGCTAGGTAATTAATCCTCTCAAATGTAAAGTTTACATTCTTTTCACTCCAAACGTTGTCCAATAGAGAATTGCCAACATTCTTGGCTTCCCTATGGATGATTTTCCATCTACTTATCTTGGTATACCATTCTTCCTTGGGCCAGTGAAATCATCATTTTGGGATAATGTTATTAGCAGGCTTAAGAGCAGAATCTCAGCCTGGAAATCTTGTTGGCTTTCCTTATCCGGTAGGATCTTATTAATCAAAATAGTTCTTCTTGCTATTCCAAACTATTATATTTCCATTCTCCAAGAACCTAATTCTGTAGTTAATCAAATTGAAAAGATTATTTGATCTTTCCTTTGGTCTTCCAATATGACTAATGTAAGAAAAATTCCCCTTGTTTCTCTGTAGAAACTTTCCACTAGTAAACTTTTTGGAGGAGCAGGCTTGAATAATCTTTCTCTTGGAAATAAGGCTTTTGGTGGGAAATTAGTATGGAACATGTACTTCAGACCTTAGTCTTTGTGGTGTCAAATCATGCAAACAAAATACCTAAACTCTCCTTGTTTCCATCAAATCTTTACTATCTGTAATCCCCCATCCGATTCTCCTACCTAGAATTTCATGATGTCATCCCGAGAAGTTGTCACAAAATATCTTTCCTTTTAGGTTCATAATGGCCTTAATGTAACTATTATACACTAAGTTTGTGCCTTTGTCTCAAGCTCTCATAGTCTTGATAACCTAGTATAACATGGGAATCATCTCCAGGTTGTGGGACCTATGCTAACTGAGATGAGACCTCCAAGTTCTAGGCTAGTTCCTCTTGGATAATCACCTTAATTTTCTTTTAGATAGGAAAAGTAAACTTTCAGGGAAAGGGATAGAAGGAGTGCTTAAAAGGAAATGACTGGAAAGAAAACTACCTACTAGGTGATGCACCAAAATTAGAGTTTGGATCTCAGTATAGAGGAATGTAACCAATGAAAGGCTTAGGTCTAGTAGATCACAACTTACTGAATAGGCTTGCATAAGTGTTTAATAGAAGGGTCTAAACATAAGACACAATTTATGACTTGCAAGCAGACATTCACTTTTGCAACTCGGTGTAGGAATGAGACAAGATTGTTAGGGAGATGAAGTATACCCACAAAAGCATCTAAATCGGATCAAACATAATAACACACAAAATCATAAAAAGTAAGGGGGATCAGGAACCCTAAGTTGTCATTGAAAAACATACATATACTTTGATCCAATAAGAGATGATCCAAACAAGGAAGCATAGGGACATGAAGGATTGTCACAAAATACCTCTGCAATATCTGAATAATCAATGGGAGAAACACAACTATATAGGCTAGAGGGTAGAGAAGATACCATAGATGACCCTTAAGAAAAGATGAATTTCTTTTACAATTGTCCAACTCTTAGCTTAAAAGCTCCAAAAATACAATATATACATACTCAACTACACGTAGGCAAGAGTCAAAAACCTAACTAGGGTTACAAGATTTTCATGTTAGAATAAAAAACCCTACATCTATCAAGTCTGATCATAAATACAGCTCTGTAACATCATAGCTGATCAGATATTCTTTGAGTGACCCTCCCTGTACCACATAATCAGCCTGTAGACAAGTAACCTGGACTCATCTACCTTCCTACACAAAGTCTCGCCATGAATGCTCAAGCTGGTACTTTTTTGAGATAAGAATCAACCCATGACAGCCACTCAGACTTCCTCATCATCTTCTTTCAACTACAAATGTCCTGGAGACATAAATTTTTTGAGCTACCTCACCACTTGTGGCCTGCAAATCAAATAATGGCGAAAACCCTCTTAGACACATTTGAATTTGAAAACTTAATGGCTAGCTGGTCATTTTAAAATGTGACGGTCAATGTCCTTTGTTTCCCAGCAGATGAACAGCTCAGATCTATCCTAAAATGGTCATGAAACCCTTTTAAAAAGTTAAAATCCATATCAGCAATATGAGGACCAATGAAATTTTAGCACGTCAGCATGTTTGGACCCACCTTGAGTTTTCCTCCCTTAAGTCATTCAGCAACTACGCGACTAAAGAATTCCAAGTTGTGAGATCCTTTGGCTTACCTTGGTCTAGTTAAGTGATTCAGTGAACAAGGCTTTTTGCTGAATTGCTGGGTCTTTCTAATAACCCTGGACATTAAGCGAACAAGAGAAATCCCTTTATTCACTGATTCATAGAATATTCCCTTAACCGCTTATGAGAATCTAGCCTACATTTGGAAAAATGGTGACCGAAGACAATCACTAGATCACTGAGACCTTTAAGGCTTCACTAATTAATTCTGAGATTCTGCGAATACACACATTCATGCATTCGCCAGATTGACTAGAGCACTACTATTTTATCACATGAATACGTGACAAAATTGGAACTTATCAGAGCCACAAAAACTTTGATAACCCTGGGCCCATCTCCACATGTCAATCTTCTATTTGTTCTCAACCACCCCATCAGCAGACACCTCAGCACTTTCTGACATGGACTCACTCTAGTCTAAGATTCTAATCTAACGACGGTCACATGATCTCATGGCCACTGAATATTCCTTATGCCTTTACACCAACCGCCAATCTCTTTTAAGCCGAACCCCCCCTCTAAAAAACTAACCCACCTAGAAATGTTCATCAGCACCTAGCAACCAATTACATTTGAGCAAGTCAGCACACTTGGCAGACTCGAACCCATGACCTATAGAAAGAGCATCAGACGGTTGTCACTAAACCACTGACTTAAATAGCATGCATCTTATCCCAATGACGTAGTGACAACCACAAGATCTTGCTATACTTTAACCTCCCGAAAGATTAGGACCCACTGACATATGCCTAATCACCATTATGTGGACCAATCAGAAGCCACCATTTGTATACACGTAGCAATGGACCTACCTAAATGAATAGTTATGTCACCAAGAGAAATCAATGGCTATCTTAAGTTCACAAACCTTTGACACTTTTCATGAGAAAACATGCTAGCTGTAGATCAAAAGAGGACTGAAAATCAGGCCCGCTAACAAATTACAAGTCATCTCCTTTCGACCAATGAAATACCTCCACATAGGACACTATGGCAATGGACCCAGAAAGGCATGAAGCGCTGAGGAAAAGGAAGATCAACGGTCATCATAAGATCACAAGCCTCCAACACATGCTATGAGATCTTACAACAATCGTTGATCTCATGAACTAGGACCCCACTTCAATTTAACTCTAAAAGTCTTAGTGAATGTGCAACCAAATGAACTATCACTCAATCACTGAATAGAATTCCTAACCTTGGTTAAGTCTGTAGAATACGTGAACAAGGCATTCATAGAATTGTTGAGTGTTATTCCAACCTGGGGTTTTAGTTAGTGAATGCCCGACTAAAAGGCAATCTATGGAGTCGTTGAATGTTTAGAAGCACCGCCAATTTATCTTGCGACTAAGAGAAACACTGTAGTTTCCAGTTCGCTGAGAGGAAAAGGTAACCACCAGAAAACTTAGAGAACTGGTGACTGAGGAAAGGCAAACCATTCATAGAGTCATAGGATGTTAAGAACTTAACCGCCTGGATTAAGAGATTACATGAACCACTGCATTCATGTACTTGGGGAATGAAAGGTCCAACCCACCAGGGATTAGGAGAACTTGTGACTAAAAGGAAAGAATCACACACATGGGTTTTTGGGGACTTAAGTTGTTGAGATAAAGTAACATGAAAATAGAACATGGTCTAGGGTCTCTTAGGGTTTTTTAACACCAACGACTAGTTTATGAATTTTTTGACCTACAGACTAGAGATTTAAAAGATTGTAGAGGCCAGGAAATAAGAGATAAATTCATGAAAATTTCAGGGATGCCTAGCAAGGTGAAAACAGAGACTTAGGTATAGGTTTTAGCCAAATTTGCATGTACATGGAAATTAGGGTAACATTTTGGCAATTTTTGCTGGATGTCAGCCTGCTAGACATGGAAAACCAGTCGCCTTAAAGCAATTCATTAGGCATGGGGTCATTCCAGGAACACAAAAATTTGACAGAGATAGAACTGAATAGAGGGAAAAAACTTGTACACAAGCACTTCTTGGAAAGCAAGAGACCAACCTAGAAAACAAGGAAGGAAAGTAGGGGAAACACATATTTACAAGAATTTATAGAGAGGGATTAACATCAAAGTAGGGCTTTAAGTGGAATCCATTCACTGAGATAGGTAGGGAAACTCCTTCAAGATCAGATAGCTGGAAAGCTATAGATCCTTTGCACTCTATTATAAAAAATGGTCCACCCCAAAATGAGTCAAATTTTGTATGCCTGGCAGGTCTGGATCTGAATTCATCCCATTTGAGAACTACATCTCCAACCTTGAAATTTCTGACCCTGGCTCTTTTGTCAAAACTCCTCTTTATTTGAATCTAATGAAACTCCATATCCTACATTGATTTGTCTCTGATTTCTTCCAATTCCATCAACTGAGCATATCTGATCTGCAAAGGATCTCCTTCTTCAAATAGGGCATATTGAGTGGCTAAGTCTAGAGCTGGCAATTCAACTGAAATAGACAACTTGGCCTCTCTACCATATACTAGCATATAAGGAGAATTCCCAATGATTTTCTTTGGGGTAATTCTATCTAACCACAAGGTAGACCTGAGTTTAGTATGCCAATCCCTCTAATTATCTTGCAGAGTCTTCTTGATTATCCTAATCAACTTCTTATTTCTGGATTCTACCAAGCCATTGCCTTGGGGGTAGTAATTGGAACTGGTATTCAGATAGATGCCATTCTTGACTACCCACTCTGAGACTTTGAGGCCTGTGAATGCCAATGCATTATCTAAAATTATGGAATTAGGAGTGCCAAACCTATGAACTATATCATCATAAAAGCTTAGGACAACACTCTCATTGGCCTCTTTTAATGTAATTGCTTTTGTCCATCTGGTGAAGTAATTATTTGCAATGAGTATCCATTTATGGTCTACACTAGATGGAGGATTGATCATGCCAATGAAGTCTATACCCCACTTCATGAAGGGTTGCTCTGTTCTGACTGGCTATAGGGGCAAGCTACAAGCCTTTCTTTTCCTACAAACATGGCACACTTGATGCATTTTCTCACATAATCATGGCTATCCTTGAAGATAGATGGCCAATAGTATCTAGCCCTCATGATTTTAAAAGTAGTAGTCCTAGGAGAGAAATGACCTCCAGAAGGTCCATCATGAAATTCAAATAGGACGTCAGCTATCTTTTCAGAATCTATGCATCTTAAAAGGACACCATTATGATCCTTTCTGAAAAGAACCTCATCTATTAGCACAAAAGGAATAGATTGCAATCTATAATACCTTCTTTTTGTCGAATCCAAACCTGTAGGACATTGTCCTGTCTTCAAATAATTGATCATATTAGGCAACCATCTTGTTGCCTTGTCTTGTTCTTCAGTAGAGTGCACCACCAGAGATGCATCTATTTGTTCCAATTTCTTTGAACTTTCATCCCCTACCAAATGCTCACAAAGACCTCTTCCTCTAACCAGCTTGGTGGTTTGAATATCTATGTCATATTCCATCACCTTGGTGATCCAACCAACTCTTTTCTCATTAAGGTCCTTGGAAAGAAAAAACTCTTTGACACTTGGATGAGTAACTTTCAAGTGTACCTTGCTATGGGTCAATAGATATCTGAACTTTTTAAGGCTCTTCACCACAACAAGCACATGTTTCTCTACAAAAGAGTATCTCTATTCATACTCCTCTAAACCTTTGCTAAAGAAAGAAATGGATTGCTCCAATCCATCTGAATTTTCTTGGGTCAGCATTGTAGATATAGCATCATGACCTCCATAAGCATAAAGGATAAAATCCTTACTGAAATTTTCCTTTAGGAGGGCAGGGGTTTTTGTTAAGGCCTCTTTGATAGCCTGTAAATTAGCTTTTCATTCTTTAGTCCAACTGAAAAATGAACTCTTCTTTAACATGTCTGTCAAAGGTTTTAGTAAATCTACAATGTTAGGAAAGAACCTCCTAAAAATATTAATCTTTCCTATAAAAGATTGGAGACTTTTCTTATGATGTGGTAGGGGTAGTTCTAGGATAGCTACAATTCTCTCAGGATCTACTGTGATTCCTTCTTTGGATACTATATATCCCAACAATTTTCCTTCATGAACTGCAAACACACATTCCTTGGGATTAAGGGATATCCCAAATTCTCTACATCTTTCAAAAATCTTCTTCAAATGTTTGATGTGATCTACTACACGTTTAGAATAGATAGTTATGAAATCTAAGTAGACTAGCACAAACTTGTACATAAGGCTTTTAAAGGCCATATCCATTGCCTTTTGAAATGTAGCACCTGCATTTGACAAACCAAAGGGCATCTTTTGATAAGCCATGGTTCCCCACTTGGTTGTAAATGTAGTCTTATATTGATCCTCTTCATTTACTAAGATCTGATTGTATCCTGAATAGCCATCCAACAATGAAAATCTCTCAGATCTAGAGACACATTGTAAGATTTGTTCCATAGAGGGTAATGGATGTCAATCTTTTAATGAGGCCCTGTTGAGATCCTTGAAGTCAACACATAACCTCAACTCCCCATTCTTCTTCCTTATAGAAACAAGGTTAGAAACCCAACTAGTATGCTTAATGGGGTAGATGATACCACTTTCTATCAATTTGAGTACTTCTTTATGCATAAGTGGCTCAAGCTTGGGATTAATAGGCCTTTGTTTTTGCCTCACTGGTTTGGCATTTGATTCTAACTCAATAGTGTGTTGAGCAAGGGCAGGATCAAAACCCTTGAGGTCCTCATACTGCCATGCAAAATAATCACTGAATTCCTTGAATAATTGGGTATAAGCTTGCTTTTCCAATTTAGTGTTCACTTTTCCAAACTATAAGCTCCTACCTGGCTCCAACTCTAGTTCAACACAATGTTCTTGTTGGACTACCAGGCGAGCTTTGATTCTTTTAACTTCATCATCCTCATTGAAGATAGTCTCTAAGGTGACAAGACCTCTAGGCATCTTATTGGACTTCAGTTGTATCACCTGATCACCATAGTTTTGTGATAGCCTATCTTGATTGTGTTATGAAAAAACATCTTCTTCAAACAAGAACTGCAGAATTTGTTCATCATTGTCAAACACCTGCCAATTAACATCATTATTAGGAATAGATGGTCTGACAATCACTTTGATATGCTTTTGATCTATTTCTTTTGAAATGCTATTTGGAATGTCATACTGAGATCCAATAGCAGCTAACCTATCTACATTTTGATTTAATTTCCTAGGAATAGCAACAATATTGAAAGCATAAAAATCTTCAATTGCATCCCAAACTCTATGCTTGTATGCTCTCAAAGTATCATTCTTGGTTTCACTTATCCCTCTTAGTTGGCTGACAACTAACTCAATGTCACCATAAAATTTTAAGGCTTTAAGCCCTCTTTTCCTAGCCCATTCTAGTCCATTGACTAGACTTTCATACTCTGCAGTATTGCTAGTACAGGAGAAAATGAATCTAAATGTAGTATAATACCTTTCTCCTCTTGGGGACACTAGCATAGCACCACCACCAGAACCATGTCTACTTCTAGCCCCATCAAAAAATAGTTCCCAAACTTGATTATTCTGATCTTCTGAATTAGTGTCTTCTTTGAAAAGGCTTGGCTCCATAGCATCATTTTCTTGTATCAAATAAATTTCCAAACCAAAATCCTAAACAAGATTTTCTTGGGCCTCTAAATCTCTTTCATCTAGAAGAATATCAAGGATACTTTCTATCTTTGTCCTTGCTTCACCAATGGTTTGGAAGTCACTGTCGTCAAATATAGGGCAATTTACATTGATGGTATTTGACACATATGGGTCTCTATGGTGTGCTACTAATGGTTCTGACTTGATGGTGACCTTGGTCCCATACCTTGTATGAAATAACATGTGAGACCAATCAGAAGATAGGTAGCCTCCTATCTTGGCTGTAAACTCCCTTGAAAGACATATAGAAAATAATGCAGGGAGATCTATGATATATATATCAAGGAGGATGGAAAAATTAGGACTAGAATGACAGATTAAACTGGTATCCTTAGCCACACCTATAGTATTGACTAAGGATCCATCAAGTTGGGTAACCTTCTTTTGGAAGGGTTCATACTTTAGTCCTAATTGGTCAGCTACTTTCTTGGGCATTACAGTGCTAGTAGCCCCACTATCTACCATACAATTATGTACTAAACATTTTCCAATGATTAAAGATACATATAAGGGAGGTGGCTTTGAATTCCTACCATGAATGGCATTGGCCTTGGAGTTGCTGCTTGGAGCCTCTTTTTCCTAATCAATGTTAACCAACACTGGCTTTGTAGCTTTTTTTGCAGTTTGAGGAGTTATCACTTCTGTCATGGCCTTCTTCAAAATTTCAGGCTATCCTGGAAGAGCCAGAGAGTCCCACATGGACATGGTGACATTCGCCTTCTTCATGTTGTCTACAATATTAAAAAGTGTCATAGTGTGTACTCTCTATTGTGTTTTCACTATGATGGGCTCTACCTCTTTGGAATGTTGGCTCTCTTTGCTTGTAATGACAGGAGCCTCCTTAGGTGTGATGGGAGTAGCTTGTTGCAATGGCTCTACAAATTTAGTGGCTTTGGCATTAGAATATGCTCTCTCCATGTCTTGATCTCTTCTCTTTGCTCTTGTATAAGCAACAAAAGCAACCTCATCATCGACTCCATTGAAGTCTAATTGCTTCCAATTGAAGAGAGCAGTCTCATTTTCTTGTGGTTCTTGTTGAGGCACTGAGCCACTGGATGAAGCCTCTGATTGAGCTTGTGAGGCATTTTGAACCATTAGAGCTTGGTTCATCCATCCATTTGAACATGTAGCCTGATTGTGAGGCTGATTACAAGGAAAACACCATTCATTCTCCATAGCCATATTATTTTGACTAGGAACTATATCCCTCACTGGATTTGTAGAATTTAGAGGTACATGGTTATATGGTTGGAATGGTCTCTAATTGAAACTTTGTCTTTGTCCTTGATAGCCTCCTTGGTATGGTGGCCTATTTTGTTGATAAGGCTATCCTTGATTTTGATATTGCTGATTAGGACCTTGGCCTTGTGACTAAAATGGTGGTTTGATTCCTTGACCTTGTTTCTTCAAATTTGTGACCTCCTTAGTTAAGGTCTGCAACAAATTTGTTATTTCTTGTTGACTACTCTATTGGCTATTCGTTATCTCTTGCAGCTCTTGAGAGAAATTAGCTGTTAGCTCTTGACTACTAGTACTAGCCTGAGGTGCTAATATGGTGGGAATAGGGGTAAATGGGGGTAGTTGGGTAGGTGCAATGGGTTGAAGGCTAGGAAAAATGGGCATTGGAGGCCTTCTAGCAATCATGCCTACTTGAATTAAACAATTTTCAGCCTTGAGAACTATGTCAAAGGCTTGGGGTAAAGAAGTACCAGCCATAGACTGGATCATGAAAAAAATTTGACCATTTAGACTTTGTAAGTAATAAAGGAAAGCATGGTCAGCTGATGGTCTTACAAAGATTGGAATTCTATTCCATGTTTTAAGGAATCTACTATTGTAATCTATCATTTGCTCTTGAGGGTCTCTCTTAATACTTGTTAACTGCTCAACTAGAGACAAGTTATCTGATTTATCCTCAAAATGTTTGCTTAATGCATCCCCTAACTCATCCCATGAAGTAATAGAACCAACAGTTAGAGTTCTAAACCATTCAAGAGCCTTACCTTTTAGAGAGGCTACTAATAATTTGGTGGCCACATCCTCTTGAGTTATGTTGTGTATGTTGCAGATGGTGGTCACATCTCTTATGTACTCAAAAGCAATTGTCTGCCCTTCACCTATGAAATTAGGTATACTCTTAAGTGCCACCAAGGGCACATCATGATGTTGAGAAAAGGTTAATGGACTCCCTTGGTTGAAAGGTGCAAAGGCAAATGGTATGGCCATTGTAGGAACTGTGATTTGAAGATTAACAACTATATGAGCTGTATTTGCTGTTGTATTTGAATCTTCTTCTAGATCTCCGGTTAGAGATCTGCCTCTTCTTCTGGAATGAAAGGTAAAAGGTCTCCTTTCTGAGGTATCAAGAGGTGTAGACTGAACTCTCCTTACAGGGGATGTTCTTTGAGTTGACCTACCTTTGTGACTTCTCTTTGAGGGCAACTCTGAAAATTTAGTGGGCTTTGAGCTTCTGGTCTCAATCTTTCTCATAAACCTTAAACAAGGTCAGCCTGGATCTTTGAAATCAGTGGAGTCACCAAATATACTTGATAGTACAACTTCTAAAATTTTATAGTATGCAATCTATATATCAGAGGTAACATAATCTTGAACAATGAACTTCTTGTGTAGTACTCCCACTAGGTGTGCTAGAATTGTTATACATTGGCACCAAGGTGGGGTATCCTTAAGCTTAAGCCTGTACTAATATTCCTTGTGTACTGAACTTCTTTAATCCTTTTATAGATGAACCAATAGGAACACCTTTGAACATTAATATGATCTTTACTAGTCCCACCTGCTATGCCAGAATTGTTATACACTAATTTTGCACCTTTGTCTCAAGCTCTCATAGTCTTGATAACCTAGTATAACATGGGAATCATGTCCAGGTTGTGGGACCTATGCTAACTAAGATGAGACCTCTAGGTTCTAGGCTGGTTCCTCTTGGATAATCACCTTAATTTTCTTTTAGATAGGAAAAGTAAACTTTGAGGGAAAGGGATAAGAGTTCTTAAAAGGAAATGACATGAAAGAAAACTACCTACTAGGTGATGCACCAAAATTAGGGTTTAGATCTCAGTATAGAGGAATGTAACCAATGAAAGGCTTAGGTCTAGTAGATCAAAACTTACTAAATAGGCTTGCATAAGTGTTTCATAGAAGGGTTTGAACATAAGATACAATTTATGACTTGCAAGCAGACATTCACTTTTGCAACTCAGTGTAGGAATGAGACAAGACTGTTAGGGGGCTGAAGTATACCCACAAAAGCATCTAAATTAGATCAAACACAATAACACACAAAATCATAGAAATTAAGGGGGATTAGGAACCCTAAGTTGTCATTGAAAAACATACATATACTTTGATCCAATAAGAGATGACCCAAACAAGGAAGCATAGGGACATGAAGGATTGTCACAAAATACCTCTGCAATATCTAAATAATCAATGGGAGAAATAAAATTGTATAAGCTAGAGGGTGGAGATGATACCATAGATGACCCTTAAGAAAAGATGAATTTATTTTACAATTGTCCAACTCTTAGCTCAAAAGCTCCAAAAATACAATATATACATACTCAACTGCATGTAGGCAGGAGTCAAAAACCTAACTAGGGTTACAAGATTTTCACATTAGAATAAAAAACCCTACATATGTCAAGTCTGATCATAAATACATCTCTGTAACATCATAGCCGATTAGATATTCTTTGAGTGCCCCTCCCTATACCACATAATCAACCTGCAGATAAGAAACTTGGACTCATCTACCCTCCTGCACAAAGTCTCACCATGAATGCTCAAGCTGGTACTTTTTTGAGACAAGAATCAACCCATGATGGGTTCCCAGACTTCCTCATTATCTTCTTTCAACTACAAATGTCCTAGAGACATAAATTTTCTGAGCTACCTCTCCGCTTGCAGCCTGCAAATCAAATACTGGTGAAAACCCTCTTAGACACATTTGAAGTTAAAAAATTAATGGCTAGCAGATCATTTTAAAATGTGACTGTCAATGTCCTTTGTTTCCCGGCAGATGAATGGCTCAGATCTATCCTAAAACAGTCACAAAACCCTTTTGAAAAGTTCAGATCCATATTAGCAATATGAGGGCCAATGAAATTTTAGCACGTCAGCATGTTTGGACCCACCTTGAGTTTTCCTCCCTTAAGTCATTCAGCAACTATGCGACTGAAGAATTCCAAGTCGTGAGATCCTTTAGCTTACCCTGGTCTAGTTAAGTGATTTAGGGGACAAGGCTTTTCGCTAAATTGATGGGTCTTTCTAATAACCCTAGTTACATTAAGTGAACAAGAGAAATCCCTTTATTTTCTGATTCGTAGAATATTCCCTTAACCGCTTATGAGAATCTGGCCTACATTTGGCAAACTGGTGACTGAAGACAATCACTAGGTCGCTAAGAACTTTAGGGCTTCACTAATTAATTCTAAGATTCTGCGAATACACACATTAGTGCATTCGCCAGATCGATTGGAGCACTACTATTTTATCACATGAATACGTGACCAAAAGGAACTTATCAGAGCCACCAAAACTTTGTTAACCCTGGGCCCATCTCCACATGTCAATCTTCTATTTGTTCTTGACTGCCCCATTAGTAGACACCTCAGCACTTTCTGACATGGACCCACTCTAGTCTAAGATTCTAATCTAATGGGGGGCACATGATCTCATGGCCACCAAATATTCCTTGTGCCTTTGCGCCAACCGCTGATCTCTTTTAAGTCAAAATCCCACTTTGAAAAATGGACCCACCTGGAAATCTTTGTCAGCACTTGGCAACCAATTACATTTGAGCAAGTCAGCACACCTGGTAGACTCAGACCCATGACCTGCAGAAAGAGCATCGGACGATTGTCGCTAAACCACTGACTTAAATAGTATGCATCTTATCCCAGTAGCTTAGTGACACCCACAAGATCTTTCTATACTTTAACCTCCCGAAAGATTAGGACCCACTGACATATGCCTAATCACCATTATGTGGACCAATCAGAAGCCGCCATTTGTATACACGTAGCAGTGAACCCACCTAAATGAAGAGTTACGTCACCAGGAGAAATCAATGGCTATCTTAAGTTCGCAAACCTTTGACACTTTTCATGAGAAAACATGCCAGCCATTTATCAAAAGAGGACTGACAACTGGGCCCACTGACAAGTTACAAGTCATCTCCTTTCGACCAATGAAATACCTCTACATAGGACACCATGGCAATGGACCTAGAAAGGCATGAAGCACTGAGGAAAAAGGAAGATCGACGGTCATCGTAAGATCGCAAGCCTCTGACACATGCTATGAGATCTTACGACAACCGTCGATCTCATCAACTGGGACCCCACTTCAATTTAACTCCGGAAGCCTTAGCGAATGTGCGACCAAAGGAACTATCGCTCAGTCGCCGAATAGAATTCCTAACCTTGGTTAAGTCTATAGAATATGTGAACAAGGCATTTGTAGAATCGCTGAGTGTTAGTCCAACCTGGGGTTTCAATTAGAAAATGCCCAACTGAAAGGCAATCCGCAGAGTTGCTGAATGTTTAGAAGCACCGTCAATTTATCTTGTGACTAAGAAAAACACTGCAGTTGCTAGTTCACCAAGAGGAAAATGTAACTACCAAAAAACTTAGAGAACTAGTGACTGAGGAAAGGCAAACCATTCGTAGAGTCACGAGATGTTAAGAACTTAATCACCTGGATTAGGAGATTACGCGAACTATTGCAGTCGCGTAGTCAGGGAATGAAAGGTCCAACCTGCCAGGGATTAGGAGAACTTGTGACTGAAAGGAAAGAATTACACACATGGGTTTTTGGGGACTTAAGTTTCCGAGATTAAGTAACATGAAAATAGAACATGGTCTAGGGTCTCTTAGGGTTTTTTAACACGAACGGCTAGTTTATGAATTTTTTGACCTGTAGACCAGAGAGTTAAAAGATTACAGAGGATAGGAAACAAGAGATAAATTCATGAAAATTTTAGGGATGCCTGGCAAGGTGAAAATAGAGACTTGGGGATAAGTTTTAGCCAAATTTGCATGTACATGGAAATTAGGGTAATAGTAACTTTTTGGAAAGACTCTTGGAATGGCCTTTCACCTCTAAGTGCTTCTACTTCTTTAAATGAAATGATGAGAGTTTCCTCCCTTCTCTGTGGAGAGTTGTTAGTAGAATATGTGGACTACATTCATATTGTGTCCCATAAGGTGTCTTGGAAGGATCCTTCTTCCCTACCTTTAAACAATTGCCTTGCAAGGGAATTTGTTGTAGTCCTTGCTAAGAAACTAGTTTTTTTGTCTAAAGGAAATGATAAGTTGTTGTGGCGCCCCTCTAAAAAAGGAGTCTATTCTATTAAATTTGGTGATGAGGCTCTTCAAAAAATTGTTGAGCATCAAAGATCCCAAAGAGCTTTCAAATTTTGTTGGGACAAAAGTGTCCTCCCGAATGTTGGTGTTTTATCTTCGCTTGCCATCCAATACAGGGTTCTCACCAGTGATAGGCTTTCCAAATTTCATATAGCAGCTCCTTTTACTTGTGTTTTGTGTGGTGCTTAAGAGGAATATGTGGACCATCTATTTATTCATTGTTCCTTTTCCCATCAATGTTGGGCCTTTGTTATGGATAAATTGTCCATTCCCTTTCCTCTTCCTAGATCCCTTTGGGAGCTCTTCCAATCTTGGCCCACTCTATTTTCATCCTCAATCTTTTCTTGTCTTTGGATAATTGCTCCTTCTTCAGTTATCTAGTCTATTTGGTGGGAACATAACAAAAGAATTTTTAGAAAAGAATTCTCAGATGTTAATTCTATTATCTCTTCAATAGAAAGCTTCATATATAAGCAAGTTAATAATAGGTCTTCTAGCCATTTTAACCCTAATGAAACTTTCTCTTTGTAGGCTAGTCAGGTGACCAGCTCTTGGAAGCTTATTTCCCTTCCTTCTTGTCCTATATTCCCCATATCAGAAAAATTCCTATCTTGAGATCTTCAATTAAATGGATTCCTCTTGATTCTTCTATCATCAAACTTAATTTTGACAGCTCCTCTAAAGGGAATCCCAGGGAGTCAGGTATCGGGATTTGTCTAAGAAACCATGAAGGTAAAGTCTTGGATTTTTTTGCATCCCCTATTAACCCTAGTACTAATAATATGGTGGAAGCTATCACATTTCTTGAAGGGTTACTTCTTTCTAAGAAAATGTCTTTCTCTAATCTTCATATTGAGGGTGATTCTGTGGTTATTATAAATGCTTGCATCCATAGGACTATTGGCAATTGGAAATTATAATATATTTCCCAACAAGTCTAGACTCTCATTGACTCTCTGGATATATTTCTTATTTCTCATACTTACAGAGAAGGCAACAAGCTGGAAGATATATTAGCAAATTATGGTTGCAATAAAGTTATCTTGGACTCCCACTCTTCAGTTAACATGTTAGATCATTTTCCTTCCATCATGGAAATTATTTAGAATGAGTCCTCATGTTAATGGTTCCCCTACTATCCTTGGTAATGGCATTCTCTACTTCACTTCAGGCTTTCCTATACTCCTATAGTTGCTTATTCATTTGTTGGAAGGGCTTAATCAGCTATGAGGGTAAGAAATATTTCCATGATTTTGCATTTGGGTTGAATGTTTTCTTTGCTATGTTTGGCATACAAAGCTTTCTTATGTTCTCACAGCTGCTTACTCACTATGTGAAATGCTTAATCAGCTATGGGTATAAGAAATATTGCTACATTGTTGTTATGCATTTTCTATTATGATTGGCACACAAGGCTTTCTTATGTTCTCATAGCTACTTATTCATTGATTGAAATGATTAATCAGTTGTGGGTGTAAGAAAGATTGCTATGTTCAAGCATCTGTATTTGCTAAGCATTATAGTGAATGTGTTTCTATTCTTTGGCACATGTGTATTAATTCTTAGTTGAGCTGTGCTTTTCTTTTCCTTTAGTTTATGTGCCACATTATATCTACTTCATTATTGCAACTTGCCCATTACATTATTCCTTTATGATGGTCTGCTTTAATTTTGGAGACGCCCTTTTATTTGTGTACTTCTCTTCCTTTCATTTTCATACATCTGGCTGTCCTTGCCTATCGTCCATTAAAACTCCTGATCATGATTGTGGGTGCTTGGGTCTCTTTCATCCTTTCATTCATTTGTGAACTCTTTGGCATATCTTTTATACATGCGAGAAATCTGCACTAACTCTCTAACCCGACGTCTCCCTCATGTCGATTGCGTCCTTTAGCCAAGTTGGGATTTCATATCTTTCCCCCATTAGGTGATATTATTGGCTATAAAGAAAACATTTATTTGCAATTGTTTTCATCCATTATATATTTTGCATCTTGATTTGTCTTAAACACTTCCTTTCCTCTTTCATGTTCTCACTTGTATCCATTAGTCCTAACTCTTGCTCTGAATCTTTTATTTCAGTATGATGAGTCACCCAAGTTTCTTGGATGGTGTGAGCTCTTCTGTGGAACTATGCTAACTTGTTCTTTGCTCCATATGGATTATTATCCAAAGAATTTTAGAGTGCCACTGGCAGTTGATGAATGGGAGAAAACCTTTCCTTGGCTTCATCAAAGATGACCTGCTGGCCTCCATCTTTGTCTGCTATTGTGCGCACATTTGGCATGGTATTAAGCATATTATTGGGAGTAATGTTCTATTTCCTTAAGGAAAATGCATCATTTATCCTTCTCAGATCTTGTCAATTTTCCTTTCTAATGCATTTGACTTACTTCAATCCCCTGTTCATCTCGAGTTGATTTTTAGTAGATATGTTAAGATAGAGTTTCTCCAGGGTAACAAAATCTCTATAGCTTTACAAAAGTATGATTTATGGGGCGGAGCAGCACTAATAGGTGGTCTCTTTCATCATCATTTAGTTATTCACAATCATGGTGTATTCATGGTTATTGAAAGTATTAAAAAAGGGCTTTTAAAGAGAAGTAAAATGGGAGTCTTTTCATTCGATTAAAATAGCTCTACAAAAGTATGAGAATTTCTTGTCAAAGGAGTGTGTGAACAATGTTCACCAAGTTGTCTTTGCTATACTAGACTTGTTGGAGAAAGATTCATCCATGCCTCCCCCCTCTCAGCCTCCACTGCATCCAACACTACCAACCCCTTCACAACCCCTACTTGATCTTAACCTTAGTTGGGGCTCCACTGATACCCCCTTTGCTTTTATGGAAGGCTAACGTTACGAACTTTATTCTGTGAGATTTTCTCTAGTTTTGTTTTTTTCCCTTTGCTATGTGTGCAAGTTTTTACATCTGTGTTGTGCCTGCATTTGTTTCATATGAAAATCCTCAGTTTTGTTCTCGAAGGCATATGTACAGACTTGAAGGCAACTCTCTCTCTCTCTCTCTCTCTCTGCTCTCTCTCTCTCTCTCTCTCTCTCTCTCTCCTCTCTCTCTCTTCTCTCTCTCTCTCATCTCTCTCTCTCCTCCCTCTCTCTCTCTCTCTCTCTCTCTCCCTCTCCTCTCCTCTCTCCTCTCTCTCTCTCTCCTCTCTCTCTCTCCTCTCTCTCTCTCCTCTCTCTCTCTCCTCTCTCTCTCTCTCTCTTCTCTCTCCTCTCCTCTCTCTCTCTCCTCTTCAGGCAATGAGCTTGTCAAAGTTTTTCCTCATACCCCAACTAAACACATTGATGGCCATCTCTCCTTCTGTTCTGATACTGTCATCAGGGGGATAAATGTATCTATCTTCCTATGCTCTCAGAATTTTATATTTTCCCATTGAGCCTATCATTTTATTTAGTTTAGTTTTTTCCTATGTTCTCAAAAAATTATACTTGCCCATCGGTCCTATCATTGTATTTATTTTAGGCTAAACTTTATAATTCCAAACTCTTGGGTATGATGTATTTTGGGATTTTGGTTATGAGGCATTTTATTTCTCCTAGCCATTATCCCTTTTTTGGTTTTTCTTGATGGGGTAACAAATGAAGTTTTTCTTCTGGTTCTTTTCTTCGGGAGCTCCTTATTTTAGAACCAGTTTATGCAAAAATTTATATTATAATATATTAAGTGGCACTGCCACCTTTTCAAAAATAAAAAATAAAAAATATTATCCTCTTACATCAAAATATTGTCATTAGTTAATAAAACCTTGGGAGAGGGACCATTATCAACCTTATCATTTTTAAAAAGAATGGGTATTTAATGTACAACATAAAACATCTAAAAAACTATTATAGTTTATCACCATTCCTTATATTTACCAACAATTATGAGAAATTAAATCTAAAACATAGGAGCTTGATTCATCCCCACCCTATCTTTGTTAATTGAACTTGCAATGTGCTCAATCATAAAATTCTCCCAAAATAAATTAAATGAGAGTTATGCAAATATAACCATAGGTCCACTATAGAAAAAAATAGAAAGGTTCAAGCTAGGACTAAGAATCGATTAGGAAACTACTAAAAATCATAAAATGTAAAATTTTAACACAAAATGCTTCCACACTTGAACCTTTTTCAATGAAAAGGAGGAGAGGGGTGTTAGTTTCTATTCATCTAGACCGAGTCACACTTGTTCTATCATAAGCACTAAAGTTCTTTGACATACCATTTTCCATGCATTGCACTGATAATCATATGTAAACACATAAGAAAAATTGGAAAAATAATTTAATATCAATTAACTCATTCAATTCATTTACATTGCTATACAATGACTTTTTAGAGCCTTATTTTCATTATAGAAACTATATATGAGAATAACTAACAAGAAATAATTTGTTATTTATTAATCTAAATTACCAACCTAAATCTAAATTTATGTAAACAATCCTACAATTTCACTTTAATTACAATCAAGAAGCAACTTGGATTTCTAGGGAGAATATCAAAGAAGAGATTGAAGGGATTCTTGAATATCTATGAGTCGATATTTTTTCAAATCCTTGACATTGTGCTGAGTGAAGATTTCATAGAGATAAAACACCAATATAAGGTAGATGCATACATAGTTTCTATATTTTTTTCTTGGTTCTTAGAACTAGGGACTAAGGCAAAAGTGGAATGAGAAATGAGGGAGTGTGTGGAGGATGAATGGTTCGTTAGGGGAAAGGTATCAAAATAGATTATGGGGATTGGAGGGAAATTGGAGTCAAAGATGATTATATTTTTTCTTTTACTAGACGGAGTGCAAAAAGTTATAGGCAAGAAAGGCACACTATAACACAAATTCATCAGTAGTACTTACAAGATTTTCTCCATGAGAGAGAAACAATGTGTAGGGTTGAGATAAGAGTCAAAAATGGGGAAAATAAAGAGATCATCTCTATGTGATTACTAGGTTAGAGACTCTATGAAGATGTCAATGTAAGAGAAATACAAAGAAAAAAAAAACTATGTAGGGATGAATCCCCTTGTTTCTTTGTTTTGTATTGTTTTTTGGTTTTTAATACTGTAGGTATGAATTTGTTAGGCAGTCTGGTCTCTAGCGAATGTATTGCCTATGTAGTGGAAATTTTGTATGGTTGATAGTACAAGGGAAAGAAATTGCAGTTTTTAGTTGATATGTATATCGAAATTACTTAGGTTAAGTGACTAATATTTTAGGTTTTCTCTCCACAATATGTCATGGTAGGCATGGTCAATAGGTTGGGGTTGATAGGTGGAAGAAAAGACTTTGATATTGGTAGCTACCATTATGATTTAATACTTATTTGAATATTAGTACAAATATGTATTTTCACTAATAAAAAAAGACTATGTAAACAAGTTCTTACATTAAATGAGAAGATATGAAATCATAAGACATGTAAAATGATTTCATTTAGTTCTAAATTCTTTATGTAAATAACTTAGACATTAAAATAAAAATAAAAATTAATATATAATATAAGACATGTTAGATTCACCAAAATGATATGTAAGAAATAAGATCCTAGCCTTGTAATGTAAACTAAGATCTCAAATCTCCATGGCATACCATTAAAATCATAAACTGGTTCAGCTATAGTACTAATAGGATAATTGAATACTAAGGGGTCATGATGCCATTATTGCAATAGAATTTGAGATTGGAAAGTGTATATGGATGAGCTAGGTTTAATTATAGAAAGATGTTAACTATTAGCATAAATAGTAAATATAGAACTGATAATTAACACAGTAAGCCAAATCTAGAAATGAGACATGGATAGGAAAATATAGATATAATATAGAGCTGGAAATGATAGACTAGCATGTTGGTCACCCTATACCTTTGGGTGTCCAAATTGATAGAACAGTTAAAACGTGTAGTGAGGAGGTCTTATGTAGGAGCATCCTAGGGAAGTTAGCAATCCTGCATGTTGGAGTATTTTTATCTTAGTGTTGCTCGGTTACAGTGATGGTTGAGGAGCTCAGTCGAAGAGGTGTGGCTCAGTTGCAGTGTTGGATGAGGAGCTTGGTTGCTGACTGACTTGGTTTCTTGTGGTGCTCGGTCAACATGTGCTCGGTTATGCCTGGCTTCCTCAGTTGTTTTGTTATCGCTCGGTAGTTTGGGCTTGCCAACTAGAGTTATTGTGGATTTGATGGGCCTACTTGATGTATTCAATGTGTGTAGCATGTGTTTCATTCTTCTATGTAGAACTGGAGGTTGACATGAAGAATTAATTATTTGTAAGGATATTTAAGAGCCGACTTATATTGTATTTAATATTTATTTATTTTAGAAGCCGATTGGGTTTAAGATTTTTTTCTTTCTTTGAGCCGATTTGTGGCTAAAGTAGTATATAAGCATGGGTTTGGGTAGTTGTAGTAGTGAAGTAGTAGCAAAGGCAGGAGAGATTCAAGTTAGGAATTTGAAGCTATGACTTGGTGAGAAGAGATAGTGGTTGAGGCTTAGGAACACAAAGATTTCTTGGTAGCTTGCGAGCATAAGTTCAGATCTTGCTGGGTGTTTCTACTAGATTGTTGTAGCCAATTGTTATAGATCTGGCTAGCTAGAGTAAGAGTTTGAATTGGATCTTGAGGGATCTTACAGAATTGTTACTTTCTTTGTAATTGGTCATAACTAGGAAGGCCTTATAGCTCGACACATTGCATGTAATCAGTTATTTTATGAATAAAGAGTTCAGATTGTTATCAGATATTTCTTTGTTGTTGGATTCCATTGTGTGATTGTTTAGCTGCGTGCTTGGACATCTCCTTTGGGGATTCTCTTGGCCTTTCACTATATCAAGGTCCTATTTGCATGTTACCTATAATATTTTCCAAAAAGTGTCAAATAAGTGTTCTGCATACCCTAAAATTGGTGTTTCTACCTATTTGCAATCTGGAACTATCTATCTTAGTCTAATCTACACTCCTATACTAGCCTCTTATGTTATTAGATATGAACCTACACACACTAAAAAGGGAAAAATGTTTGTGTTTTCTTAGGAGCTTTTCTAATTCAAGCCTCATGTTGTTCTCACCACCACAACAATGATGGTGATGTAAAAAGAAGGCTTGTAATAATCAACATTCTAAACTGAAATAATTATACCTTAGCTATCAAACCTTCTCATGATGTTTCATATAAAGATGATGCAATGCTTTTTAGATAAGTCCTCTGAATGTTCATGCAAAAAGATGATCCCAAAATATAATTCATAAACATGAAATTATACATGAAGTCATATTTGTATGTTTGAGATGTACCAAACTATTCTAAGCACCAAAATTCATAATTGTTCTTGAGTCCTCTAAAAGTAAGAGTATCTCTTTCCCAATGCTGCTAATCCTTTATGTTGGAGGGAGCTGAAAAAAAGATACATTCATAAAAAAATTGTTGCCAATATTTCAAATAGAATTGAAAGAAATATCATCTCTATCCATTGATAAAACAGTTTGCAGCTATTGAACTCTTTCAAAGCTCTTTCTTTTTATCTTCCAACACTTCAACAATATCATTACAATTTGACAACAATACTACTTAATTATATCGCTTACACAACATTATCATTATAATTGATTTAATGTAACATCAAATAAACCATATTATAATCGATGAAGATCCGTTCAATTAAAATATAAATGAATAAGGCACACAAGCCAAATATGTATAATAGAAAGAGCATATGATAAAAGCCGAAGTTCTTAGCTATTTTAGTACATTAAATATAATTATAATTTCAATAAATACTTAATATTAATTAGAAATGTAACAAAACCTGCTTCCAAGAATGTTCATAAATGTTTATAACAAAGAAGAAGAGTTTCATTTTAAACTAGGGAGACCACCTATGAATCATTTTAGAACACATCTTATCTTAGACGGTGGTCTTTATTTTACAGTATTAATACAAAAGAATAAATCTAATGAGGTGGTTTGAAAGTGAACCTTTCCTTAAACATAGAGAAGTTTAGGTAAAGACAAGTTACAAATTATGAGTGAAGTAGTTCACGGTTTCAGAAATTCTCTGATGAATTCTGCAATGCAAACAGAACACCCTACATACTTTAATCTTTATTCTTTATAACAAACGTTTCTTGACGTCATGTTGTTGATGTAGTTGTAGTAGTAACGGGACTGCTTATTCCTTGGCGATTGGAAGGAAACAAAGCTAAGATCGCACTGCTCACTGCACTGACAACAACAGGGAGAGCCTTATACATCTTCCTTATATTGCTTTCTGCAGAAAAATACAAACACTGCACAATGTTTTGGTCTGTGAGGGCCATCACCATAAACACACCAACCGCCAAAGCTGCGTGCAGCAAATCCTTCAATTTGAGCTTATAATTTGATTCATTAGAAGGCTTCACTTTGCTACCAGTGGCTAAACCATTTAAGGTAGCAATCCCATAGTAAACTTTGCCTGTGGAAGAATCTGTGAAGGTTTCTACCAATGACAAAACAAAACACGCAATTCCAAGAACGCCCACAGCTATTCCAACCAGGACCTTGTTGGATGTTTGCCAGTCTCCATTGTTGGCAAGAAGGTTAGAGAAAGCCTGAAATACAAACAATATACCAGTGGGCAATATCTTTGCAATGTTTGATGCAGAAGATAATGTTTAGTTCACGACCTTGGTAGTTGTCTCGGTTGAAGAAGATGTAGCAGATTCGCTCTTTCCTTCCTCGATGGACTTCACCTGGATATCAGATTGCCCCATTCTTTTTCTTCTTAATTCACTGCTGATTCTACAATTCACTTGAAGAGAGGATATATATGTTGAAGAAGATCGATTGCGTTATCTGTGTTTGCAAAGCAATGGCTTGTCCTTATATAATGATGTGGGGAAACAGACATTCTATGTAATGCAATCTCTATTGCACAACTCGCAAGTTGTCAAATTTGACCAAAATTTTTAAATTTGTTATTGGTTTAGATTCATTGGTTTGAAGAAGCGTTAGGAAAGTTTCGTTGAAATATTTTTTTCGTAGAAGGGTAGTTGTCGTTCTCTTCCTTTCCTAGTATTTCCAAACTGCGTCGACTTCTTATAAATCTAGCACATGTTTTATCGCTGATATGGATAAAGTGATTTGATTTGTCAAAGTTGATAAGTTGTAAGTGTTGGTCAAGAATTATAATTGTATGTTTTTTTTCAGATTTTATTAATTCGTAACAAGATTTATTGTTATACCGTATTTTAAAATAGTGAAAAACATTAGAATGTTAAGGATCTAGGACTTTGACTGGCTTGTTATAGATAGCAAACTTGGTTGGCAAGACAGGTCATTCCAGGGAGTTAAGCCAACTCTAAGATCATTTAAAGCACCAACAAGAATACTAAAAATCTTTAATTTTCTATATCAATTTGTATGAATCTAATATTTTTAAGATACACAAATATCAAATATGAATGATGGAAGGGAATTAATTACATCGCAAGGTTTCTCTTTAACTCCTAGCTATATATCAAATAGCTATTCTATAAGGAATTAAATACTTTACCATAATGCATAGAATACTCTACACTCTATAATGCTTTCATTAGTCTCATTATAATCACTTTCTAGAAGCCATGCTACACAAAATGTTTTATCTCCCACTAGAAAACTTGAGCTGCAACTTTATTGTTCATTTTGAACCCAATCTTTTTGGCATAGCCTTCAATAATTTGACCTCTATAATATCTTATGGTTCCCCTAGCAGCCACCTCTTCTAGGATTCCTCAAGTTATCCAAGAACATCTTTGCAACATCTACAAGTCAACCACAAGGGTAAACCAATTGTGTAATAGGTCTAGCCTAAAAGTTGACACTTTACACAAAGAGTAGGATCACAATATGTACATTCCCCAACACAAACTCAACTGGTCCCTAACAACCTACAAATGAAACTTCTAGTTGGCACATGTTGCAATAATCAGGCTTATTCATAAAAACCATAGCGCAAATAGTGAACTAGTATTGTACACACTTTGCCAACACTAACTTTCGTTCTTGAGTTCCAACTTTGAAAATTGAGTAGATTTTTTTTTAAAACAAGCGTGGCCTTACTTATTTTCCAAATTACAAACCATAAAACATCACTATATAGTAAATGCACTATAAAATACTATGCTAGTGCTACAAGGCAAACACATAGTCTCCGCACAACCTCGTAAAGAAATTGCAAACAATTCCCAACCAGTAAAAATGAATGAAATTAATTCATATAATGATATCATTTATTATATACAAGAGGGCTCTCAAATATTATTGATATTTTTTCATCAAATGCTTTAGCATGACATGATAAAAGTAATTAAAACTATAACTTTCTTGATATCTTAACATTGATAAGAATGTAATGATAATGTTAATCATTCCTATAACACATGCCTTCGAAATCAATGAAAGCATAATGTTTTACATCATCCATATCATGAGAAGGATGAGGAGATTTGGTTTTAAGTATACTAGTTAAGATTTGTTATGGATTATGGGAAGATTGCTCTTCTAAGTTTAAAGGTGGGAGTTGGTTAACATGAAACTTAGGTTTAGAACCATTACATGTTAAATTATGGGAGGTCATGATTCACTAACTTCTCATGCAATTCTTAGACTCACAATTATAGGTGGTAAATCACATAAACAAGTATGAAATATACAAACACATAGTTATTACTAGAAATTAATTAAGAATGTTAGGTGGAGAGGTGTTTCTTTATGTTTTTGGATTATCAAAGTAAAATATTTAATGTCAATATAGTATAGAACAATAATGGTGTAATTAATTAACTAATTAATTATGTGATATACATTAATAACAATGATACAATTTATTAACTATCTCGTTAGACTATGTATAATAGTAATATTTTGATAAAATAAACAAAATATGATAGCAATATTGTGATGAATTAATAAAATGATTGCATCTAAATAAAAAAATATTATGAAAATTAATTAGTTCTATGGTTTAAAATTAAAAATATGTAAGTGGAAGATAGATAAGTTCACAAAAATGATATGTTGATGAGCTAGCAATCAACATGTACATTGTCAATTCTTTGGTGAACATCAAGAACAAACATTCTCAGCTTAACAAGAAACTTCAGGACATGGTTTCTTATAGCAAGAATATGATGGAAAAGACCACTCTTTCCCTCAACACCTTACATGCGGAGCTGGAAGAAAAGAAGGCTAAGCATAGGAAAAGGGAGGAAAACCTCCAAGTGACACTAAAAGGTATTGATGGGACTTCTACTGATGCTACTACAAGTTCTACTCCTAGGCAGGCTTCCTACCTAGACAAGTTGAAGGAGTTGATTGATGAATGGAAAGGGGTTCCTATGCCCCTATGTAATGCCTTCTCGACTGGTCATGTCTATTAGTTTTTTGTTCCCGGTTCTGTTGCCGGTAGTTTTGTTGCTTTGTCTTAGTTAGTAGGTTGACTTCACTTCTTATGAATTCCTTTTGTTCTGTCTGTTAGACTTGATGTTACTTTAATGTTAGGTTCAAGCCCTATCCCACTTGAATTAATCAGAACATGTACATGTAATATAAGAGCATAAGCAATAGATTTTGATTATTATTGCAAGCATTAACCAAATGAATTGGATGTGCAAATAAAAATAAAAATTATTTTGTATGTTGTGTTGACCAAAATGATGCACATATAAATGTGATCCAACCCTATGGATGTAAAATAAGATTTGAAATATGCATACCATATTATTGGAATATTAATAAGGCTCAACTATAGTCCTAATAGAATGATGGACATTGTTGATTGGTGTTCCTTCATTACAATGGATTCCAGATATATTTTTGAGTTCTAGGTTCAATGATAGAGAAATAAATGATGTGCTAGAGTCCTAGTTGGAAAATGATATGTATGGAAATAATATAGAAATAAATCAAGCCTAAATATTCTAGACTAGTATGTCGAACCCCATAGTCTAATTGTTTCTCAGCTAATAGAAAGGAGTGATTTCATGGTCAACAAGTACTATAGGTGTACCTATAATACATTCACTATTGACTCTGAACCTCAAATATGAAACTCTTTACATGAAGTTCCACATAAGATTTGATGTTTGTATAAAAGATGATACGACATGCCTTCATCATAGAAAAGCACAATGAAGTTGATCATGGTTAGTGTGATAGAGGTGTATGCTTGAATGCTTCTTGCTCCTTGATTGTAAATCTATGTTCATTTGAATCGCTTGTGCTCGATAGGAATTGAATTGTGTAAATTAGAGTTTGAAATGACCAAAGGAGTTGTATTTATATCTAATTTAAGTTTTTTGGATTTAATTTTTAGGGATAGCTGACGTATGAGGGAAAGTTTACACTACTCGTAAAGCCAAGATATGATGGAAAATTCCCACTACTTGCAAAACCAAGATGTGATTTAGAAGAGGCGTTTGGAAAGATTTGTTGAAACATTTTCTCCACGGAAGGGTGGTTGTCACTTGCCTGCTTTCCTAGGACTTCCAACATATTTTAAATGCCTATAAATATAGCACATCTTTTATCGCTGAGACCATATAAAGAAAATTATTTTTTAAAGTCGATAAATTGTAAATGTTGGTCAAGCTCTTCACGCAAGCTATTTGATATTTTAGTTTTATGTCATTTTTCAATTTCTTTTTAGGAATGAGAATTGTTGTGGTACTATTGTTTTCTAAAAATTAGAATGTAGATGATGCAGTATTTTGATCATCTTGTTATATACAATAACATTGGTTCAGAACCCTATCATCTTCACAACAAGATAATTTCAGCACACATACTAATACAAAATTTTTTTAACTTTCCACATTATTGCTACTTGACTCTAATAGTTCAAAACACAAAAGTTTTTAATTAAGTTTTTAATTATGAATAGTTGAAGGAAAATAATTATATACTAAGGTTTCTCTTTCTCTCCTACTATAAAATCAATCAGTTATTTTCTTTTAATAAAAATAGGTACCATAAAGTATAGATTATCAAACATTCTAGATATATACATTATTCTTACTATTATATATAATTTCATCTAATACAATCATAGAAATTATAATATTTATATGTTAATCTATTTTTTTTAGTTATCTTGTAATAACTACTCTTATCCTTATTACAATTGCACTATATTATTTCAAATTATTTCTATAGATTAGCATGTCCATGTTTATTTTAATATCTTTTCCTTTTTAAAACGTATGATATAATGTTATTTTTAGAATAATTGAGTTAGAGAGAGATATTTTGTTAAGATTATACAAGTATACGGTATTACTTTGGCATAGATTATGGTTTTCTATTTATGTTTGGTTATTTCTCTAAATCATTTTTATGATATAATATATGTTTTTGACATTAAATTTAGCTTTAACTGGAACCTTACGATGTAATAAGATATTAATATGGCTTCTTCTCTACTTTTGTCAACATTGGAAAAGATGAAACACAATAAAGATTGAAAATTCACTCCTAAGGTCTATAATAAGGTAAATAATATAATATCCCAATCTAATTCTATCTTCTAATGTTGTCAATTCTTTTCATAAATCAAATGGAATTTATAGTTTGATAATAAACTATATTGATTGTACCCCTTTCGGACAATATTTGACCACCTAGGTTAAGCTTACATGGAAACCCAAAAACATGAAATTGAATTGCATCAATGTTAATGAATTCATTCAAGAAATAATTTTGTTTCTTTTATGAAAATGAGTTAAATTTATTTTATATATATTTAATTAATGTAAGTGGGGAAGGGACCCAACCCATTAGAGACCAGGGAAAAAAATTAGAACAACAAGATGTTGGGGGACCAAACAATAAGGTTACCCCAAGGTAACCAAACTACAACACAATGATGCTAATTAAAAATTGGACTTTGCATAACAAGCTATTGACAATCAGAATTGGGACCAAGGAGTGTGCCCAATAGAACAAACTAAGATCTATGGATCAAGAATGATTGACCCCTTATCTTGCACCATATTTATTTTTACATGTTATTTAGATGAATAGGTTGATTTATTATTATTTATTCAAGATGTTTACTAGTATTTAGTAATCTAATGATTTCATGCTAATGTCATAAAGTAGTCATAATTCTTCACCATATCAATATCTTGTTTAGCTATATGAGAATCTTAATATATACTAAATAGTGATTTTTAAATAAAATATGCATGTTGTAAAACAAAATTTAAATTTTTTTCATACTACAATATTTAAATTGAGTTTAAACAATGATTTTACTAAGTTGAAAAGACTATCAAATTTAACAAGGCTAAGTTTGTAGTCAAATTAAGATTCTTAGGACATTTGAATGGTTTTATTAAATTAAGTATATATTATTATTAAAGTTATATCTATAGTAGCAATGTGTGATTTACATATTTAAGTTGTTTGCATGTATTAACACTTTGTGAATTTAGTATAGTTTTGAGTTATGAGTAAAAATGGATTTGGAAGTAGTCTACTTTAATATTGTCATGAATTAGCTAATATGGTCTCCATGATGATATTTAATGTATGGAATGAGTGTACAAGACTCATAGGAAAAAGAGTTAGAGGTGGAGGATCATCAAATTTAACCTAAAATCATGCTTGGCAACATAGATGGATAGGATATAGACTACATATTATTTGTTATATGAATTATTCTTGGTTAAGTTTGACTATGGAAACTAAACTATCATCCTGGGGTTACTAACTTTGTCCCTATTATTCTTTTATACATATTTTAACTATTTATGATGTGGTAAATAATTTTATAGTTTAGATATATTTTATTTGGTGAAACATGATATTTAGAAATTTGAAATTGTTTCGATACCTATAAAATGTTTATTTTTTAACCTCTTGGTCCATTTTAAGCCCTTCTCATAAGTATGATGTTTTACCACAAAAGCTTGATGATATTTTTCATTTATTAAACATCATTGATTTGAGCACGGATTCATTTTTTTAAGGGATTTTTTGAACAAGTGCTATTCACTATAAAAATTTGGAGTTGTACATCCTTAGAGTACAAAGGCACATTTTTTAGAGTTGTCAAATATATCATTAAGAGGACACCAACTAATGACCAACTCTAGATAGATGATAATTTTATGTAAGAACATCATACAATAACATGGATTTCATCAATGATTAAGCTCTCCTTGATATGGATCTCCAAGGAGCCAACTTCACCTGGACCAATAGGAGATTAGGAAGGGATTTCATCCAAGTCAGACTAGATCATGCCTTGATCACGTTGGATTGGTTGAAGAACTATTCTCTTAATCTCTCTGCTTTGGTAAGAGCTAGCTCAAATCACTCCCCTGTTTCCCTTTCCCTTGACCAGCTTGCCAAGAAAAGAAACTTCCCCTTCAGATTTGAAAAAATGTGGGTCTCTCACCCAAATCTTCTTAACAAATTAAAAGAATGGTGGAATATAGATGTTTAGGGTACAACAATGTTTAGAGTGGTGAAAAAGATAGGGAATGCCAAATTCAATGTCAAACAATGGAATAAGGAGGAATTTGGCCATATCTTTAAGGCCAAGGATAAGATCCTCACTTACCTAAACCTCATTCAAGAAGAAATCCAAGAAGAGGGATATCATGAGGAAACATTGAAAAAGGAGAAATCTATCCTATCTGAATACCATAACATCATAGGGTAGGAGAATTTTTTTCAAAGAAGAGATCAATGTCCACTTGGCTTAGAGAACGAGACCAAAACACTCGCTTCTTCCATCTCTCCACCATGAGACACAGAGCTACTAAGAGGATATGCAGAATCAAGAAGGGAGACCTTGACCTGCAGGAGGATAAGGACATTGCGGAGGAAGCCATAGCTTACTTTTCTTCCCTCCTTTCTAAAGACCTAGAGCTATCCTTACAGGACCAAGATAAAATCCTCAATAACATCCCAAAAATAATTACTGTAGGTCAAACTAAATTGTTGTGTTCTATCCCGGATAGGACTAAGGTCAAGAGAGCCCTAGACTCTCTTCTTGGAGACAAAGCCCCCGGTCCTAACAACTTTCCTCTGTTCTTTTTTCATATTTTTTGGGAAGTGGTGAAAGATGATGTGGTTAAAGCAGTGCAAGAATTCTTTGGCTCAAAAAATCTCCTCAAAGAGCTCAATGCCACTTTATTGGTGCTCATTCCTAAGACTATAGGAGCATATTCAATGGAGCTTTTCAGACCCATTAGTCTTCGCAATTCTTTCCTCGAGATCATATCCAAGGTCATCACCTCAAGGATTCTCAATGTTCTCCCCTCCTTGATTTCATGGCAGCAATCTTGCTTTGTGCCTAGCAGACAAATCTTGGATTCTATAATGATGGTGCATGAAGTGATCCACTCGTTAGAAGCTGGTAAAAGGGAAGGATTTATTCTCAAGCTTGACCTCTCTAAGACCTATGACTAGGCTATTTGGAAGTTCCTTCTAAGAGTTCTTAATGACTTTGGCTTTAACTCCCAATGCTACAAGATTATCCAGCAAATTATATCAACCCCCTCCCTCGCTATCTTGATCAATAGATCCCTAATGACTTTTTTCAAAACCACTAAGGGTCTGAGGGAAGGGCCCCCCTCTCCCCAATCCTTTTTATTATTCTTTTTGAATGCCTCAATAGATTCATCTCTGCTTCTAGGAGGGTGGGGGAGATGAAAGACATTAATCCTTCCTCTGGGAACAATATCTTCTCACACTAGCAATTTGTGGACGATACCATTCTTGGAGGAGAGGCCTCAGTGGAAGAAGAAAAAATAGTGAAGGGCCTTCTCAATGCTTAGACCAGAGCAACTGGTTAATCCATAAACTAGAATAAAAGCTCCATTTACTTCATCAACAATCTTGAGGAGAGATAGAGTAAAATTGCAAACATCTTGGGTTGTAGTATCAATCTTCTCCCGTCTTCCTATTTGGGCCTGCCATTAGGAGTTAAACCTCCAGAATCCTTCTAGAATAAACTTATAGATAGATTCAATATGAAGCTTTTAGGTTTGAAAGGGCTCACCCTTAGTCAGGCATGAAAGATACAATTGGTCAAATCCACCCTGCAAAACCTCCCAACCTATGCTCTAAGTCTCTTTTCCATCCCCGCTAAAGTTGTGGAGGCTATAGAAAGAATGCAGAGAAGATTCCTTTGGTTTGGTACTAAGGATCACAAGTGTATCCCTCTTATTATGTGGGACATGTTGGCTCTTTTCCTTGCAGGATCAAGCTTGAATCAAATAGTTGGGCTTAAAACACTGGTTAGGCACTCAAGCTTGACAAGGAAAACAAACCAATTGATGAGGATAAAGAGAAATCCTTCTTCTTCTTTGAGCTCCACATTCACTTAGGTGGGTATTGCCTTATCTGCACATTCAAGACACCTCATGACAAACCAAAGGTCTATAGACAAATTAATGTGGAATTGTTCTCAAACTCCTAGGTATCATGTACCTCAATGAAGCCAATATCTCATGCAATAGCTCTACTTGCATGGAGTGAGTATGAAAACTAGAGACCTATCCTAACAACATGAAAGGGAAAGGGTGGGACAGAAAGGAAATGATTTTTAAGATGGGTTTGAAAGGTCCCCTGAGATGCCCTAAGTCTCTAATAGACCAGTGCCTTATCAATGGGCAGCAGAGTCAAATACCTCACTGTAATAGGGCTATGAAACAAGATGACAACAAACTCACCCTGACCAAATCATACATTACCAAACCACCTATGCACCTAGATATGCTATCACCTATCCAAAGAAAGACCTCAGAACAGACAATACATTAACCAGCATCCACTAGAAGACAAGCATGATGCATCTTTGATACCTCAGCTCATACATATCTGAACACCAGTCCTAGACTCAGTTGCTTCTATGAAAAACAACTCTACTACAGACACTCACTAGAAATGCAAGTAGAAAAACTATAACACCCTTGATGCTACAATTAATAAGTCTAAAACCCAAATGGAGACAATCTGAGAGCAGAACACATATATTAAAATCTTATACATAAGACATCTGTTACAATTTCATTATATTCCCATAGCTAGAGAAGACAGAGGGAACACCCTATATGCAGAGAAGAAGGAGAAATTTACAGGAAAAAGACCTTTCACTTGGAACCAATTCTCCTCAAAAATTTGAAGAAGAAGGAACCCTTACAAAATCGAACAACCTGTAATTTATACCACTAGCTACCTTGGAATTCTCAGAGAGAATGCAACAAGCTACAGACAGCTAGGGTAAGGGTTTCAACTACCCAACCAACCAAAAGAATACATCAGAATTTATTACAGGGGTAGGAAACTAAGTAACCTCAGAGAAATAGATCAAAGATGATCTCCAATCATGATAATTCTTAAAATAGAGCATAGAAGATCATTGATCTATGAACCACCCTGAAATCACACCTTGAGCCACAAAAAACTATCCTCCTCCACATGGCACAAATCCCTGCAATCACTCAAAGCACCCCTGCACACACTGGAATGGTAGAGAAGTTCAAACTCACCAACTCTGGCCTCCTCTGTCATCAATTTCAGTCCTTCCTGGTCACTGGAAATGTCTCAAAAAATTGAATTTGAAAACCAATAGCTACTTCTTGGTGCTGACAGAGAATTGACAATCCCGATTCTATCAAAGATTGGCATTAAGTCCTGACCGTTAGATCTCTCATCTTCCTGGGCTTCAGATCTTTAACCTATCAAGCACCTCAGGTCAACATTCCACGAACTGGCGACAAGGCAATATCCCAGTCACAGAATAAAAAGCTTAACAATAGTTGAATCCCATAAACACATGACTGCACATGTTGAAAATGCCACTAAATCATCTTGCAAACTGGTGATAAAGGAACTTTCGCCAATTCATGGAAAGAATAGCGCTGCCGCCAAATTATCCTGCGAACCCGCGATAAGAAGCAAATCTGTCAGGCCGCTAAACTTTATCCACTCTGCCAAATCTGAGACCCTACCATTAACTCTGCAACCATGATGTCTGATGCCACCTGTCACAACACCATTTTCTGAATACCGCCCCATCACCAACACTGGACCCATGCTCAACAAGCCTTCAAAATCGAATGACAGGTGCATGATTGCGAGGGGTCTGACACCTCCCATGAGATCATGCGCCAACCACTAGATCTACCATGCCATCCCCGTGGACACCACACTACCACCCCTACTAGTGGGAACAATGACATGTGTCGACCGGTCGCATGATTGCATAGCCAAAAGATTGGGCTATGCGATCATGCGACAGCCAACCCCAGGCTGCCACATGACCGCCGCTACAAATGGGTCCACCAGGCTCTGCATATAGAATCAATGGTAGGTGCATGATCATAAGGGGAAAGAATATGCCTCATGATCACATGCTAACCGTCGATCTCCCTCCTCTACCACTTGAAGAATTGAGCCCACTAACTGCTAGGTATTCAGCGACTACGCGACTAACCACTCGCCAATTCATGAGATGCTAGCCACTAACCACCGGAAGAGAAGAGATCATGTGACTACATAGTCACTAGGTCATGAGATGTTAGATTCCTAACCACTAAAATTAGGAGACCAAAGATAACAGCTAGTCACCAGGTCGCCAGAAGGAAAACCAACCACTAGGCAGCCGAAAACCATGAAGAACCGGGACCACGCGGACAGGTGGTAGGCGGTCACATGATCACATGTTAGAAAAGTCTGACATGCAGCCATGTGATGGAAAATTAGACAAGAGCCTTCAAAGGCCCGGGCCCACCTATCATCGCACTTGCGCACTTAAGGAAAGCCGAAAGACAGGGAACTGGGAGGTCGAAAATACACAAAGTTTTCGACACAGCGGAAGATTGAAAACACACAAAGTTTTTGATGCCAAAGGATAAGTGCACAAAAGTAGGAAGCATAGGGTCAAAAACAACAAAGGCCAAAAATACATAGACTGAAAATATCATGGATTTTTGAAACCACTGTGGGTTTTTGACACTGTGACAGATTTTTAAAATGCTTCCCGCAGACCTTAAAGCTTTAATATTTTTCTAGATCTTGTAATTTAGCTCGTGAAATTTGGACCAAAGCAAGGTGACAATATGGAGAACACAGGGCAGGAGGCAATGAAGAACACTTGCAAGGAAAATAGGCCATTTTCATAAAATTTTTGCCATGACAGAAAATGGGCCTAACAGTGGCTCTGTCTGGGGATGATGGGTAACTTGTGCCCATGCAAGAATTCAGGATCACTGGGAGAGCAGACCACCAACTAGACAAAAAGGCAGGGACCTCAAAAAATGTGGGGAACAGGAAAGCACACAACAAGAAGGGGAAAGATATTTATAAAATGTACAATTTTACAAAAACCCTGCAGCAACAAACATGAGTTAGTTCTTGCCTCTGTCAAAAACTAGATTTTCATTCCTTCCTTCATGAGGCACACCAGATATTCTATTTTCATATGTCTCCACAGGCCTAATAACCTATTCAACCAGCATATCAGGAAGAATAAAGTAGCTTTCTTCATAGTGCATGTAAAATTTTTTGGCACTTTCTCCATCTTGCTCACTATGCAAGTATGATTCAGCATGCCAATGGTCAGCACCTCTATACTAAAATTGATCTTCACCTACTGACTCATGCATGCTATCAACTAGAAACACAAAAGCCTCATACTCTACTTGTAGAAAGGCCTCATCTAAATCCTATCTTTGCATTTCCATAGGTGTAACCAGCTGGACCTCAAAAGAATAGTCAGATTGATACCCACAGATGGAGAATGAACACCCTGAATCAACTGGATCTAAAACCTCCACATGCTCCACAAAAAAAGGATTGACAACTTCATGCAATACACCTTGTTGAACATTATGACAAAACATGGGCTGAGAATCAAATTCTTCATTATATAAAGGATTGGAAAATACCTTAAAATCAGCACCCATCTCAACCTCATGGAGACTCACAGCACATGAAGAAAAATCAGAGCCATATGAAGACCCACTGATATCACATTGAATTATTGTTTCTTTATCTTCATACCTTGAGGATGAATCATCCTCAGCATCTTCACTATCCAAAGAATGTTCACTTCCATCATCACTTTCCTCTTCCCATGTTGCATCTGACTCATAAGAAGACACCACACCCTCACTGTCTTCATCACTCTCAACATCAGCACTTAAGGACATGACCCTAAGTGCATCCTCAAGCCCAAGGCCATCATCACTAAGTATCCAATCTCTGACACATATGTAATGATCTTCCCACAAAGTATCTGACCAACTGGTTGACTCAGGAAAACAGAGCTCCAAGAATAAACCAATAAACTCAGATTCAGGAAACTCAACATCCTCAGGAAGCTCATCATACACCTCATAAAATCTATCATAAAATAAAAATATGGATAGATCATTTCTATATCCTACCTTCAGCCTTACTAATTTCATATAATCTCTAAGGATGCCCTGTTCTAATAATGCAATCTCATTATTCATCATATACATTACAACCAATGTAATACTTCCATAAAATTCTGCCAAACTGCAGCTGAGAACTTGAAGTATGCTAACCTCTAATCACACCTTACTCCTTTCTTTGTGTTTGACCACTTAATAAGGAGATATTTAAAACTTGAAAAATACCTGAGAAAATCCTACAGCATAAAACCTTGCTTGTTGATTGGAAGGCAAGGCAGATCTAGAGCTCACCATGCAACTCCATCAAGTTCTTTCTTTGTAGAGTCACCAACTCCCTAAAGAGGAAAGAATATTCTTTGTTTCTACTCCCAACCAACACAAAACTCACTAGGACACATGCACTACTTATTAGGAGGAAAACTGATCAAACAGAGAACTCAGAGTCACCACTCAGGATGCAATGAGAAGATTTAGTCAATGTCTTTTGTTTATCTGACTCTATTCTTGACTCTCCCCAGTAGACTGATCATTTTGTTGGTGACTCGGATGGGCCAAACCAATCTGGTCAAAAGATTTTGACTACTTTAATATAACTGCAACCGGAGACCTTAATAAGTTTTCTTTATGTTCTCCCTAGCGGAGTCGCTATTTTGTTGGCTCTTTTCCTTCCAGGACAAAGCTTGAATCAAATAGTTGGGCTTAAAACACTCGTTAGGCACTCAAGCTTGACAAGGAAAACAAACCAATTGATGAGGATAAAGAGAAATCCTCCTTCTTCTTTGAGCTCCACATTCACTCAGGTGAGTATTGCCTTATCTGCACATTCAAGACACCTCATGACAAACTAAAGGCCTGCAGACAAATTAATGTGGAATGGTTCTCAAACTCCTAGGTATCTTGTACCTTAATGAAGCCAATATCTCATGCAATAGCCCTACTTGCATGGAGTGAGTATGAAAACCAGAGACCTATCCTAACAACATTAAAGGGAAAGGGTGGGACAGAAAGGAAATGATTTTAAAGATGGGTTTGAAAGGTCCCCTAAGATGCCCTAAGTCTCTGATAGACCAGTGCCTTATCCAATGGGCAACAGAGTCAAATACCTCACTGTAATAGGGCTATGAAATAAGATGACAACACACTCACCCTGACCAAATCATACATTACCAAACCACCTGTGCACCCAGATATGCTATCACCTATCCAAAGAAAGACCTAGCAACAGGCAATACATTAACCAGCATCCACTGGAAGACAAGCATGGTGCATCTTTGATACCTCAGCTCATACATATCTAAACACCAGTCCTAGACTCAGTTGCTTTTGTAAAAAACAACTCTACTATAGACACTCACTGGAAATGCAATTAGAAAAACTATAACACCCTTGATGCTACAATTAATAAGAATAAAACCCAAATGGAGACAATCTGAGAGCAGAACAAATATATCGAAATCTTATACATAAGACATCTGTTACAATTTCATTATATTCCCATAACCAGAGAGGATAGAGGGAACACCCTATATGTAGAGAAGAAGGAGAAATTTATAGGAAAAAGACGTTTCACTTGGAACCAATTCTCCTCAAAAATTTGAAGAAGAAGGAACCCTTACAAAATTGAACAACCTGCAATTTATACCACTAGCTGCCTTAGAATTCTCAGAGAGAATGCAACAAGCTATGAACAGCTAGGGTAAGGGTTTCAATTACCCAACCAACCAAAAGAATAAATCAAAATTTATTACAGGTGCAGGAAACCGAGCAACCTCAGAGAAATAGATCAAAGACGATCTCCAATCATGATAATTCTTAAAATAGAGCATAGAAGATCATTGATCTATCAACCACCTTGAAATCATGCCTCAAGCCATGAAAAACTATCCTCCTCCACATGGCACAAATCCTTGCAATCACTCAAAGTACCCTGGACCACACTAGAATGGCGAAGAAGTTCAAACTCACCAACTCTGGCCCCCTCTGTCATCAATTCCAGTCCTTCTTGGTCGCTGGAAACGTCTCAGAAAATTGAATTTGAAAACCAAAGGCTACTTCTTGGCTCTAGCAGAGAATCGGCAGTCCTGATTTGATTGGATATCGGCATTAATTCCTGACCATTAGATCTCTCATCTTCCCGGGCTTCAGATCTTTAACCCATCAAGCACCTCGGGTCAACATTCCATGGATTGGCGACAAGGCAATATCCTAGTTGCAGAATAAAAAGCTTAACCATAGTTGAATCCCACGAACACATGACTGGACATATTGAAAATGCCGCTAAATCATCTAGTGAACTAGCAACAAAGGAACTTTCACCAATTCATGGAAAGAATAGCGCTGCCACCAAATCATCCTGTGAACCCACGACAAGAAGCAAATCTGTCGGGCCGCTAAACTTTATCCACTCAGCCAAACCTCAGACCCCACCATTAACTCCACAACTGTAATGCTTGATGCCACCTGTCACAACACCATTCACTGAATACCACACCATCACCAACACTAGACCCATGCTCAACAAGCCTTCGAAATTGAACGGTGGGTGCATGATCACGAGGGGTCTGACACCTCCCATTTGATCATGCGCCAACCACTAGATCTACCATGCCATCCCCACAAATTCCATAATACCACTCCTACTAGTAGGAACAAGGACATGCATTGACTGGTCACATGATCACATAGCCAAAAGACTAGGCTATGTGATCATGTGACAGCCAACCCTAGGCTGCCACATGATCACCGCTGCAAACGGGTCCACCAGGCTCTGCAAATAGAATCAACGATAGGTGCATGATCGCAAGGGGAAATAATATTCCTCATGATCACATGCTAACCATCGATCTCCCTCCTCTGTTGTTTGAAGAATCGAGCCCACTAACCGCCAGGCATTCAGCGACTACGTGACTAACCGCTCGCCAAGTCGTGAGATGCTAGCCGCTAACCACCAAAAGAGAAGAGATCACATGACTACATAGTCACCAGGTCATGAGATGTCAGCTACCTAACCACCAAAATTAGGAGACCAAAGATAACCGCCAGTCACCAGGTCACCAGAAGGAAAACCAACCGCTAGGCAGCTGAAAACCATGAAGAACCGAGACCACGCAGACAGATGGCAGGCGGTCGCATGATCGCATGTCAGAAAAGTTTGACATGCAGCCATGCGATGGCCAATCAGAGAAGAGACTTTGATGGCCTGGGCCCACCTTTCATCGCACTTGCACACTTAAGGAAAGCCGGCAGACAGGGAACTAGGAGGTCGAAAACACCTAAAGTTTTCGACACAGCAAAAGACCGAAAACACATAGAGTTTTTGACGCCAAAGGATAAGCATAGAAAAGTAGGAAGCACATGGCCAAAAAAAATGAAGGATGAAAACACACAGACCAAAAACATCATGGATTTTTGAAACCACTGTGGGTTTTTGACACTATGGCAGATTTTTAAAATGCTTCCCGCAGACCTTAAAGCTTTAATATTTTTCTGGATCTTGCAATTTAGCTCATGAAATTTTGACCAAAGCAAGGTGACAACATGGAGAACACAGGGCAGGAGGCAATGAAGAACACTTGCAAGGAAAATAGGCCATTTTCATAAATTTTTTACTATGACAAAAAATGGGCCTAACAGGACAAAGTCTAATTTCCTAAGAAAGAAGGGGGCCTTGGAATAAGGAAAATTAGACTATTTAATAAAGCTCTTCAAGACAAATAGATATGGTGTATCTTTAATAGCAAAGGGGAATGAGGCAACATTATTGAAGATAAATACCTATCACATAACTCAATAAAGACCTTCTTTGAAGAGACAGGCTCTCCAAAAGGACCAGTTATATGGAATGGTCTTCTCAATGCTAAGGATTTGGCTAAATCCAAAGCTAAATGGAAGATAGGAAATGGCTAGGCCATAAACTTCTAGAACAATAACTAGCTTTAGATGGGATGCTTGAGAGACTATAAGACTCTCAATACTTGGAGAGATGTGTGTACCAACACTTACGGATCCTAAGCCAGCAACTATAGAATGGATGATAAATGGGTGGATCTCTCCCAAGTTTCTCAAGACCTAGCTCCCCTGATGATTGCCCTCAATGTAGTCTCTCTTTCCTCTGCTTAGGACAAGCACATTTGGGAAGGGTCTATAGATGGTAACTTCATTGTGGCTTCTGCTTACTCCACCCAGCTACTTCAAACTCAAGAAGAAAAACCGCTTTGGGCTAGAGCCTGGGTCCCTAGTCTTATTCCAAAAATCAATGTCTTCTTCTGGCTCCTACTCTAGAACCACTTTCTTGCAGTTGACCATCTCATCAAGAGAGGCTTTAAGATCCCCAACAAGTGTGTGCTCTATAGATGCCGATCGGAATTGGTGGATCACCTGCTTATTCATTTATCTTTTGTAAGTAACATTTGGAACCTCCTCCTTTCTACTCTAGATTTATCCTGGTGCTTTCCCATGTCTTTCCAAGAACCTTTTTGTCAATGGACTTTCACCTAGTTTAATTCAGATTTCAAGTTATTTTTCTCTTGGATCCTTCCTCACTTCTGCTAGGGAATTTGGAAAGAATGCAACAATCACATTTTTCGGGACTATTCCTCTCCTCCTAAAATTATTTTTTGATAAGTTCTAGTTTATAGTAAAGGAAAATTTCTATTATTGTGGAAGCACTAATCATTTTTTAGGAAAGGCCCTAGACATGGTTCAGGAGAAAAGATAGAATTGCACGTGGAGATGCCCCCTGACTGAATGGTCCAAAGCCAACTTTGATGGAGCTACCAAAGGGAACCCTGGCCAAGCTGGAAGCAGAGGAATTATCAGAAACTACTTTGGGTTTGGCTTAGAGGCTATTATCTTACCTCTTGGACCTCAAACTAACCACTTTGCAGAAGCGAGTGTGGCCCTCCAAGTTACCAAAATCACCCATGAAATTGGGATCAAGAAGCTCTGGCTTGAAGGAGACTCCATGAACATCATAAACTACTTCAATCTCAACCACACCTGATCATGGTCTATTTCCAACATGATCGAAGAAACACGGGCTATCCTTAACTCTTTCGAAGTGATATACATCTCCCACATGTATAAGGAAGCCAACAGTGTTTCTGACTAGTTTTCCAACCTGGTAGTTATTAAGGAAGCTAAGATTTGGCATCATGGCAGAGATCTCCCTTGTGAAGTGAATGATATAATTGAAAGGGATAGACTCTAAAGTATTGAGGGAATCATAAAAAATAATAATTAAAAGTAATGGGGATTTTCAGAATGGTCATTCCATAAATGACATGTACTGGAGGGACATAAAGACTAATTACTACGTGTCCCCTCGGCATGCTTTCTGGGTTTTCATTCCCAAGAATAGAAATCTAGATCAAAGGAAAAAAAGAAATTTTTTCATGACTATAGCTAGAAATCTTGACATCAACAGGTCTCAGTCAAACTAGAGAAACACCCATATCTATGATAGAGCGATGGTTGGGGAAAGGCACAGAAGGGATCCCAAGAATGATTGCTCAAAGTGGAATAGACATACCAAGGTTTGGAATGCTCTGCAGAAAGAGAAAATCACCACTTTCATCGAAAGACTTCACGACAACAAGAAAGAAGTTACAAACAACTTCGTGAAAAGTTGGAATGAAGGGGTTGTGGAGATAGAGGGGAAGACCTTTACTGTAATAGAGGAGGTAATTTCCAAGGTCACTGGCATTCCCATTGTTGGCAAAAAAGTTTAGAGGGATCGTAAAATATCTGAGAATGTTGTCAATGAATTTTTGAGAGACGACGATGAGAAGAAAGCTATTGTCAAAATGGGAACCTACTACCAGCCCGAGGGTATGAAAATGTTGTGGAAGTATGTTCTCAAGGCCCTAATCTCTTATGTCACTCTAGACACTAGGTTTGATAGAATTATGACCTACCACTTTATGTTACTAAACCACTTCAGGCACAACATGAAGGTATCCATCCCATTCTAGATCTTTATTCTTCTATAAATGATAAAATTAATGGTTTTAGGGAGAAGAACATTCCTAACCTAGCTTTGCATGAGGGCCTGTTATTGCTAATTAATGAACACTTTAAAGCCCAAATTTTGGGAAAGGAGATAGCAGAGGAAAATGAAAAAAGTGAAGCTTCAAGGTTGGATTACATCCCCATGGAAGGAACAATGAGGGAAAGCACTCTAAGGACAATGAGGAAGAAGAGATCAAAAAATTGAAATAGGGGTCCTCCTCAAAGAAAATATTCTCGAGCTTGGTTAAAATAGAAAAAATCATCAAAAAGAAGGCCAAAAAGGAGATACCCTCAAACGAGGAGGATAATAATAATGAAGAAGAAATGAACACAGATGATGAGGAGGGAAATTATGAGGGGATGACCTATAAGAAGATGGCATAGGCCAAAGGGGCAATAAATTATAATACCAAGGGGGATTTCCTGGGTTGTCTCTTGGTTGACCTTACCTTCAATGAAGAAAACTCTCCTCCTCCTCCTTCAGGAGCCAAAGATAATTATCAGGATCCTAAAATAGATGAGCCCAATGAAAACCAAGGTCACCCATCTACCCAATCCCCTAATTTGCAAGAGAACTCAGATGGAAAAAATCAGTCAGGGGAGTATCACAACCAAGATTCAGGAAAAGGTAAAAAGGTGTGGAGGAACTTCAATATGAACACAATGCATATAGGGATCATCAGAGAAGCTGTGAACCCAAAATCCTTGAGGATATTGATGGTAGATTTCGGAAGGAGGATCTGATAGACCCCACTCTGGTTGTCCTCGGCAACAAGGCCAGGGAGATGGAGATGAACATCCTTAACAATGCAAATAATAGTATGTTGGACCAGTCCAGGTCCTTCAAATGGATTTTCTTTGAAATTAATGATCTCAAGGACAAAGTCAAGAGAATGCCTTAAGAGGATCACAAAACCACAGAACACAAGCACCGCTTGGATTCTAGGATTGACCATTTGGAAAGAGGTATGAAAAGACTTGGAGATACCCTTAAAGGCATAGCAAAACAAAATTTTAAGATCCTCAAATCCTCCAACAAGCACATCAAGTTGCTTATTGATAAAATGGAAGAGAAGATGGACAGTAAGGAAGAGAAGAGGACCACTAAGGATAAAAAAGAGAAGTCTATTGAAGGTTTGAGTAAGAGAACCTAAGCAAGGACAAAGAAAAATTTCGTTGAAGAAGGATCCCTTGAAATCCAAAAAATAAAAGAAGCAGTAGAGAAGATGGAGATTCTTGAAAGTAATGTTGCATCAATGCTCAGGAACCTTTCCTGATCCTATTCCCTAGTTCCTTTTCTCTGTCCCTCTCTTTTCCTCAGCCTAGACTTTTACTTTTTGTGGATATCTGTATTCTGGCCTGTCTGTGGCATGTTTCTCTATTGCTTTGCTTTAGCTATTCTCTGATCTTTTAATCGATACTATTATTTTTGTTGTGGGTTTCAGGAACCTTGTAAAACTTGTTTTACTTAATCAAAAACATGGTAATATTTAATCATTATAAGGAGTGGGTTTTATGGTTTAGTAAATTTATATGTTCATTTGTTAGTTTAGGGTTACTAGTGCATGGTATAGAAAATGGCATATATTATCATATTTTGAAGTTAGAGTTTGCAAATTTGAGCACAGTTAAGCTAATATTGAATAACATCATTCTAATATGTGAGATGAAATGGATAAGAAAAAGACTATAAAATTTTCTTGACTATGTTTATGGACTGATATTTATGGATAATGGTGATTATTTATATTTTTGGGTATGTTATTTAGATTTCATTCAAATAGAAGAATATATACAATGATTTTTACTTAATTGATGGGAATTTTAATGTGGTATACCATATGGAGAATCTCTATCATTTTATTATTTAAATATATAAGTATGTTATCTTGAGTTGATAACACATTATATCTAGTATTCGGCTTCACCTCATCTTCTAGATAAGGAAAATTGGCTTAAAATAATGTAGATACTATATATGTTAGGCTATGAATTGAGAAAAGAAAGTGGACAAGGATAAAATGAAGACATTTATACCTGGCCTCTCGGTCACCTACCACAATCAAGTGTCCTAACATAAGTCTTTGGTAGTGAAGGGACAATTCCACTGTAACCAACTCAGACCTATAAATATATATTTGCAATAATGAGATTAGTAGAGTGGTGAAACATAGAGTAATAAATCTACAAAATAGGATGATAGCATAATAAAATTACAAATTGATTGAACTAAAATTAAAACTTACATCTGTTGATCCCTCCTATGTAATAGTGGGCTGGGTCAACAAAGATATGAAATATTCTCGTGGGCCCTCCCTCACACTAGGAGTAACATGGTCTATGAGAGTAAAAAGATTGTCAATTATATATAAATGTACTTCATCATAACAACCCTGGTTACAAAATACAAATAATAATATGTAAAAGTCTACGTACAATCAAGCTATCACTTTGAATTGAGATGTATGTCAGCCTAGGCTCCTGAACCTGTGTCAGGACATCATCAAGAGCCACACCCTATACAATAAAGTACAAGTAAAATATTTATTACTAAACACAAGTGGCATACATATGCATGCATAATTAATCTTAAGCAATTAATTACCTTTCCTTTGTCGGCACATGAAGAAGGAACCCCCTTGTGCCCCCCACTGACATCAGTTGTGGCCTACAAGATTAAAATAAGATGACAATATATTAGTAAATGTATGAATTTTATTTCTCTAATTGATAGAGATTTAAGCATGCACACCAAATGATATAAAAAAAACTAATGGGTACATAATTTTTAATATACCATATAGGTTTCAAGGCCAAATGAAATGGCTGAAAGTTTGGAGTCATCCACCTATCTCAACTCCTCCTCTCTCATCGACTGAACATAAATGGAAAATATATATATACACAAGTGCATGCAATCATTAAAACTAATCTAAATAAATAAATTATTTTTAAATTAAATAAGTCATGTGAGAAATTTATTTATAATGTTTACTCTTACCATATCAATAGGAGTCCATGGCTCTGCGTACCCCTCCTGAGCACTCTCATGAGATGTAGATGCTAAATGAGGTGTTGTAGCCTCTATAGTTGCATCTCCTGTATCCTCCTCATCAATAACATACTGATATGTATCAACATCAGTAAGTAGGCTGAGGCACATAGTCTTGCATATAATGAAAATATAGGGCACACATACATGTGAACTCCGACCAGATGTCGGTGTGCTAGCATCATCCACACCAGGAGGCAACAATGACCTGGTCTACATGATCAACTGATCACTCAACAAATGAATGGCCCTAATACTCTGTGAGGTAGCCTTTGCAATGATATCGGGATGCTACACTAGAGGAGGGGGTGCAACATCAGTGGGGGGGACAAAGGTAGTGGCATTTTTACATTGGGAAAATGGTCTAGTCTAAGGAGCTCCTCTGCCTATGCCTATGTTGGGCCTCATGCTAAAATAATTAACATTGTGACCAAGCACAAACTCAGCATACAATTTTTTTATGAAATAGAAAGGGAGCTCCAAATTGCTATGGGGTGGTTTATCAAAAACCATCCACCAATGATCCCAAAAGTGTGTGCTCATTGCTTCATTTGTGCACCATTTTATTGATAATATGGGCTTTTTGGGGTCAACTTTTAATCCAATTTTAGGATTTAAAAAAAGGGAGGCTATATCTTCCTTAGCTATATTAAGGGCTGCAACCCCATTGTGTTCAAGCTCGTCATCAAATTGGGCGTGCATATCATCACGCCAATGAAGAGTAGCATTATGTTGTTGCATAAGGGTGTCAATGTTTTTAGCAATGGTATTTAGGGTGGCAAACCTAGGAGCTAACATAGGTATATTGTGATACATGTTTCTGAAGCCCCATATAGTGTTCAAGTTCTCCTATATCAAATCCTCTAAAGATTGAGGGTTTCAAAGTGGTTTTGGATTGTTTTTGGGATCATTATTTGGTGGGGGAGGGTTATTATCTTCATTGTTGTCAGCCATGCTTGATTAAATTATAAACAAATATAAATTTCAAATTGATTTCATATATTATTAAAAAATTCAATACAAAACCCTATTTTAACCAAAAAAACTACATTTAACATGAAAATGAAAGAAATTAATCAAGATATAGCAAGAATTTTCTTACCGGATCAACTGTAGAGTCTAATTTGTTGTTGGCCCAATTAGGTACCCAAAAATATCATGTATATGATATTTGGACCCATTTTCCAAACCCAAAATGTGAGGAGAAATGAGGAAAATGGCTCGCGGGTTTTGGTTTATGCCATAGGTTTCGCATACCCAAAAATATCAGGTACCTGATAAGGCTTGTGCTTTGGTGTCAGGCTTTCCCAGGTGTACTAACACCTAGGCCTACTAAAAATTCATCATACATTTTCACGCGCTTTTGGATGACTGAAAAGTGGATATTTTTACATCACCACTTTTTGGCCCCTCATGATCTTGCACATACCCTAGGTCCCTACTAAACTTAAAAAACTATATTAAATTTGAATTACAATCATCCCCACTCTATCCTTGACCACCTGATGCAGGACAGGAAAAGAGGATCCAATTAAGGATAGTCCCAACAAGAAGCCAAACACCACAATGCGGAACAAAACAACAAAAAAATGTCTTCAACAAAATTTTCATTAACATGTCCATTTGTAAGGCCTTCCAAGTTAGGGCCAATTACAATAAAAAATATTTCTGCAAGATCAAAAAAGATCCAATCCACCTCTAGCTAGTCCAATTCTGAAACAAATCAACAACTGATGGAAACCCTAAGGCAGATCTGAACTTGAGCTCGCAAGCCACCAAGTAATCTCCTTGTCTCCAAGCATGAAAACCACTAGCTTTTCTATTACAAAATATTAGATAACAATCTGACCTTCAAGATCTTGCAAGATCTAGATCTAGCTTCTCTAATCTTTAAAATCTGATACCTAAACAACTACCCAAACACTCCTTAAATACTAGTCTTTAGCCACAAGTCAACTGGATGAAACAATTAATTCCTAAGCCAAGTCAGCTCCTATTACAAACAAATATTAAATGCAACAACAATCAGCTCTCAAATATTCTTACAAACATTTAATTCTCCATGTTAGCCTCAAGATCTACATAGGAGAATACAACAAAAGCTACCACCAATAAATACACCAATTTGGCCAACCAAATCACCAAGAACCTCAGTCGGTAAACCAGGACTTTCGAGGGCTAGAGAAACAACTGAGCTAGGTAGGCATCACTGAGAAAGCACATCGATTGAGCACCATAAGCATTGCCAAGTACAATTTCTATCGAGTGCCCAAGTTTACCGAGTTCCCTTTATTGACTAAGCCCCTTCAATGACTGAGATCCTTAGTCATAGGTGCAATCAAGTAACATAGTGATGCATTCAAGGCTGGTGTATCCAATTAAGGACTGACTAACCTTGTAGCAAAACCAATATGCAGTGAAGATACACAATAACAACAATAGATCTGATATCAAACATAAGTCTTTATTCATCAAATTACCAACTACATGCAATGTGTCAGGTTGTAAGGCCTTCCTAGTTATGAAAAATTACAATGAAAATAATAGTCTACAAGATCTCGCATGATCCAAATCTTTTCCCCAACATCAACATTCAGCTAGCCCATGTCTGTAACACACAGCACATTGGTAGGCACCTAGGAAAGATCTAAACTTGTACTCAAACTTCCAAGCAATCTTCCTAGTCCTAAACTCACAGGATATTAACCTTCCTTCCCCCAATCTGATCATCCCTTAAACAACTACCCAAGAAACCTATAAATACTAATTCCTAGCCACAAATCAGCTGATTAAAAAATAAACCCTTACAAACAAATATTAAATGCTAAAATATCAGTCGGCTCTCACATAGCCTTACAAAATAAATAAACTCTCAAAGATGGCCCCAAATGGTCATCAGATCTGCATAGAAGAATGTAACACACCAGATATAGGTCCCCAAATGTCCAATAGTCAATCAATAACATGAGGAGCATGACCCAAATTAAATTCACCAGTCAGCCATGCTGATCTATCCAAACAATCTAGTTGGTAAGCAAGAACACCGAGCAACAGAAGAAATAACTGAGCACCAGTCGACCGACCATGCCATGCATGACTAGGGAACATAGTCATCACTAAGTGCTAGTGAATTGATGCCTTCAATCACTAAGTGTTCTTCAGAGACCAAGCACCCTGGTAACCACATAAATTGAGCAACCAGTCTCCCAAACCGACCAAGAGCTCCAACAAACCAAGATCAAAACTAATAGTATACCTTCAAAGACAAACATATTTTTTGTTGATACAGAATTTCCAAGAATCCTAGGATGATCTTGCATCACATAGAACCAAAAAAACATGTACCACCATGCAAATTAACCCCAGATTCAAAAATATGTTCTCATATGTTGGAAGAACATCTTTTGGGATTCAACACACAAACCTCAAACTGCTTCTTCACATACAAGTCCTCCAACTTTTCACATTGCATACTCTTCCACTTTAGTTTCCTCTACCTTTTCAAGTATTTCCTTAATAACACATAGGCTTGTTCTCCATACTGATCATCATTCCTCTCAGGATCCACCAACTCAACTTGGCTACCAATACTCAGACTTCTCCTACCAAGTGTTGTATCTAGCAAAGGCATCAGGGAAAACTTCCTATCATCCTTCTCTACAATAAACACATTATTGACACAATCATACATAGCTCTACAATCATATTGCCAAGGTCTAATGAGAAATATATCAAAACTATTCATCCCCACAATATCACACAACACAAGATCCTTATACAGGCCAATCTGAAAATCAACAAAGAACTACTCACTCACTTCTAGAGCATGATCATTTTGTAACCAGGCAATCCTATAAGGATGTGGATGTTTCATTCTATTCAAACCAAGTTTCTAAACCATGTCCTCAGTAACAAGGTTATCAGTACTACCACTATCAAAAATTACATCACAAAGTTTAACTCTAGATTTGCATTGAGTTTTGAACAAGTTAATCCTCTGACAAGGTTCATTTTTTGTATTGAGCAATGATCTTCGAACCAACAAGTTCTTAGATTGAGGCTCATTCTGAATGTTCTCATTTACCACAATAGTCTGTCGGTCACCAAGTTTCTTCTTTGTATACTCAAAAAAATAGTGTCCTTCTTCACCACAATTATAACAAGTACCCTTAAAGATAACTCTACATGTCTTCTTCTTCAGTTCATCTTCAGTAGTAAGTTTATCCTTCATTGAGTGATCAATTTTCTTCATCCCTCAGGGATTACTATGTTGTCTCCTTTTCAACTTATCTTCTACCTTCAAATCATACTGATAAGTATCTTCAATAGAATTAATCTTCAGCATACCAAGCTCATCCTGGATATTGAAGCTCAAACCATTCACATACCGAGCTACTTTTTTCTTTACCAAGTTCCCTATGTCCAGACTGAATAGTCAACTTATAGAACTCCTCAACATAGTCCTCCATAGTTAAATCTTTTTTCTCTAGATTCTGCAACTTCTTAAATAAGTCAAGCTCATAGTCGGTAGGTATGAACTTAGCTTTCAATTTAGTCACTATAAACCTCCACCGATTGATCTTCATTTCACTTTCATCTTCTCTATCTCTTTGTAATTCCTTCCACCAAAGAGAAGCATGTCCTTTCAACTTAGTCTTTGCCAATCTTACAATAAGAGGATCTTCAATTTATTCAATCTCAAAGAAATCTTCTAATTCACCAATCCAATCAATCAAATCCTCGAGCCTCAAAGTACCAGAGAAAGTAGAAACTTCTATTCTGTAACTATTACTTAACCGAGCTCTAGATCTATGTAACCAACTAGTTATATCTTCACCAGATCTGTCTCTCTGGTCATCACCATTAGATCTTGTAGCTTCAAAGTCTTCAACAGCTTCCTCATAACCATCCTCAGTACCAACATTCCTTGACCTACCAGTACCAACTCTCATGATCTCAGCGATCATGTCATTCTTCCTTAGCTCCATCCCAGATCTAAAATCAGATTTCACCTTCTCTGTAATCTTTGATTCCACAACATCACAGAGATCTACAATTTCTCTAGGGTCCAATATTCTCAGAGGAATCCTTCAATATTTTTGAAAATCCCAAGCAATAAATCACCAACAAGGTCCTGGTGTAAAAAAGCCTCAACTGGTTTACACACTCAAGATATTTAACCTCTGATACCACCTGACGTAGGATAGACAAGGAGGATCCAATTAAGGATAGTCCCCACAAGTATCCAAACACCAAAATGTGGAACAACACAACTATATCATCTTAAAATGGAAGCACTTCCATGTTAAGAGCATTTAGCCCTCTGAGTAAGTGGTTTAGGGTCATGATTGGCATCTTTGCATTCTCCCTTGTCTTCCACTTCTTCTCTGCACTTGATTTATGTATTCTAGGTGAAATTAGGGTTAAGGTCTTAAGGACTTTCTTGATTTCCTTCTTCCATGGCTCCATTTTCTAGGTAGGGTTCAGAAATGAGACCTCCTAGTCCCTCATCACATCATTCTAGGGATTTTCTATCTGTTCCTGACATTGGGTCCTGCTCAGACATCAAATTCTGCATTTTTGGCACCCCTGGAACTCCTGTTGTAGAATTTGGCAAAGTTAGGGTTTGAGGTCAAAGTCAACCTTGACCCTGACTACATTAGGGTCAACCTCGACCTTGACCTCTTCCTACCAAAATTTTAGAGTTTCATTTGCCGGTAATTTATCTTTCGGGATAATTATTTCCCACTTTCGGGTCAGCTGTTTCGGGCTCCCAAATGGTAAATCCTTTAATGGTATTCTTGCCCAAAATTCCCTGTCTTTCATTTTTTGGCCATGGTTTCTGTTTTCCAAAAAAATGCTCAAGTGTCGAAAACCCAGTGTGTTTTCAACCTCCTCTCTACAAGCTCGGAATGTTTCTACCTTTTGGTCCAAAAATTTGGTGTGTTTTCGACCTTCCCTCCAAAACCTTCTATGTTTTCGATCCCTTTACACTTTACACTTCTCTGGCATCTACATTTTTCCCTAAGTGCGCAACTCCGACGGGTGGGTCCCAGTGCCTAAAGCCATGCCACTGTAGAGAAAGATCTGATGACTATCTCATGATCGCATGGGATCTTCCAATCCCATGAGATCATACGACAACCATTGATGTCATGTCAGCAAGGGATCTTTGGCGGTCAGTTTTCAGCTGTCAACTCTAAGAGGTAATGGTCATCAGTTAGCATCATGCAGTCGGTCACATGATCACATGGGCCTTCCTAGCCGCATGCGATCATGTGACAAGCAGTAAATAGTCAAAGCAAGTAGTGCAGTGGCGGTTAGCTAACATCATGCGGTTGGTCACATGATCACATGGGCTCTTCCGAGCCCATGTGACCATGCGACAAACCGTCAGTGATTTTGGTGGCGGTGGTTCGCCATTCGGTAGTTAACGTCAAGCGGTTGGTCACATGATCGCATACGGTCTCATGACTGCATGAGATCATGTGACAAACCGTCAACTACAACAGGCAGTTGGAGGTGGGGCCCAAGGTTTCTATACCGGCGTAGGTGCAATGAAGATCAACACTGGTCGCATGTTCGCATGGGATCTTCTGATCCCATGTGATCATGCGACAACCGTCTGATGGGAATCTAGAGTTTGCAGTGGGTCCCATGCCAGGGGTGCCGAGGTGTTTGCTGGGGTAGCAATCGGGACAAGTAAGGGAGTGCCACATGGCAAGGTTTGGTAGGTTTTTGCATGGTTGCACAGTTGGAGGTGGGCCCAATTCTATGTTCGGTCGGGTAGTCTCGCAAATGAAAGAGGAATATTCTTTTTATCTGGTGATTAAGAGACTTCTTTTAGTCGGGTAATCTCCTGATGGAAAAGAATATGCTGATGGGGTAACACGACTTAGCGATTGCCATCAGATGGAGCAAAGATCAATGGATTTTGCGTAGTCATTGATTAGAGGCCCAAGATTAAGAAAAATAATGTGACTTGGTGACTAAGGAAGGGTGAACCCGGGGGTTAAGTTTTCTTGACCATCTAAAGCTTGTTGCACGATCTCATGTGGCCTCCTAGCCGCATGCAATCATGCGAAAACCCCCAGTGGTCAACAAGGCTTCGGTGGGCTTGCAGTTTGGGGACGTGGCAAGTTTGGCAAGTATGATGGCTGGCGGTCGGTGAAGCTTGATCGGTGGTGCATTTTTGTGGGCTTGAGGTGTCATTCTATGGCAATGTGGTGGTAGTTTTAAAGGAGTTGTTGCATGATTGCATGAAGGCCTTTCGGCTCATGCGATCGTGCGACCATTGACATTTTCAAAGGGCGGAGGTAGTTTCTCAAGAGGTTGTTGCATGATTGCATGAAGGCCTTTCAGCTCATGTGATCATGTGACCAATGCTTTGTCAAAGCAGTGCGGCATATGAGCTTTCTTCTGAGGGAAATGTTTGCAAGTGCGGTAGCTAAAAAATTAATGATATTTTCAAGGCGGTTGCAGTTGGATAGATATGTGTAGAGATCTTTTAGGTTGCCATTTTTTAGTCCTTTTAAATATCTGATCAGATTTTTGAGCATTCATGGCTGAGTAGGTTGTAGGGAGGTAGATGGATCAAGATGAATTTTTATCTGTAGGTAGGATCAGTACAGAGATGGGCACACAAGGGCTAAATATCTGATCGGCTATAATTTTTGTAGAGTTTAATTATGATCAAAAGTGACTTGTTTTAGGGCCAGATTATTATAATGCACATTTATGTAGCCCTAAAAGATTTTTGATTCCTGCCTACGTGCAATAGAGGTGTATATATTGTTTTTTGGAGCCTGTAGTGCTCAGAATTCACATTTTGTAGAAAGAGAAAGTCTTTCCTTGGAGAACTATCTATAACATTTCTGCTCTCTAGTTTTTCATATCTTATAAATTCCCATTGATAATACAAGCATTGCAGAGGCATTTTTGTGACAGTCTTTCATGTCCTTGTGTCTTCCCTACTTGCATTATCTCTTATTGGATTGAGGTTTATGGATGCATGTTTTCAATGATGTCTTAGTTCCCCTGATTTATCTCACTTTCTGTAATTGTGTGTGTTATTGTGTTGATCCGATTTAGATGCTTTGTGGGTATATTTCAGCCCCTGACAATCTTGTCTCAATCCTACACCAAGTTATAGAAGGGAATGTTTGTTTGTAGGTCATGGATTGATGTCTAATCCTGAGAGTCTTGTTGTTGTGGAAAAATCTTTCTCTTTCCTTGAACATCCTCTTTTGTTTGCAGACCCTTCCATGAAACACTTACGTAGGCCTATTCAGTAAGTTGTGATCTCCCAGAACCAAGCCTCTCCTTGGTTTCATTTCTCTATACTGAGATCCAAACCCCAAATTTGGTGCATCACCTAGTAGGATAGATTTGCTTCTTGTCATTTCCCTTTCATGCATTCATTCTATCCCTTTTCCCCTCAAGTTTACTTTCCTATTTAAAATTAAATCAAGGTGACTATCCAAGAGGAACCAGCCTAGAATCTGGAGGTCTCATCTCGGTTAGCAAAAGGTCACACAACCTTGAGATGATTCCCTTGTTATACTAAGTTATCAAGACTACGAGAGCTTGAACTAAGGGTGCAAATTCAGTGTATAACATTTCTGGCACGCCTGGTGGGACTGCAAAGAAGTTCATTTGTTGAAATTGTGTCATCTCTGATATAAAAATTACATAATACAGACCTTTAGAGGTTTTCCTATCAAGTATATCTAGTGACTCCACTGGTTTCAAAGATTCAGGCCAACCTTGTTTAAGATTTATGAGAAAGATGGAGACTAGAAGCTCAAAACTTGCTGAATTTTCAGAGTTGCCCTTGAAAAGAAGCTACAAAGGCAGGTCAACTCAGAGAGAATCTCCTACAAGAAGAGTCCAATCTACACCCCCTGATACTTTAGAGGGGAGACCTTTCCTTTTTCATTTCAGAAGAAGAGGCAGATCTCTGACTAAAGATCTAGAAGACAAAGAAAATCCAAGCCTAGCAAATACAGCTCACATAGTTGTTAATCTTCAGGTTACACCTCCTACAATGGCTAGAAATTTCACCTTTGCACCTTTCAATCAGGGGAGCCCCTTAGATTTTGTAGTACATCATGATGTGCCCTTGGTGGCATTAAAGAGCATACCTGATTTCATAGGGGAGGGACAGACAATAGCCTTTGAGCACATGAGAGATGTGACCACCATTTGTAGCATACACAACATTACTCAAGACGATGTGGCCACCAAATTATTAGTAGCATCTCTGAAAGGTAAGGGTCTAGAGTGGTTTAGAACTTTAACTATTGGTTCTATTACTTCATGGGATGAATTAGGGGATGCATTAAGCAAGCATTTTGAGGATAAATTAGATAATTTGTCTCTAGTTGAGAAATTAACAACTATAAAGAGAGACCCTCAAGAGAAAATGAAAGACTATAATGGTAGATTCCTTAAAACATGGAATAGAATCCTAGTCTCTGTAAGGCCATCAGCTGAACATGCCTTCCTATACTACTTGCAAAGTCTAAATAAACAAATTTCTATCATGATCCAGTCTATGGGTGGTACCACTTTACCCCAAGCCTTTGACACTGCTGTCAGGGCTGAAAATTGTTTGATCCAAGCAGGCATGATAGAGAGAAGACCTCCCATGCCTATCTTCCCTAGTCTTCAGCCCATTGCACCTGCACAAGTACCCCCATTTACCCCTATTCCCACAATATCAGCACCTCAAGCTAGTACCAGTGGTCAGGAACATGCTGCAACAAATTTCTCGCAAGGGTTGCAAGAGGTGATGAGCAGTCAGCAAACTAATATACAAGGAATGGAAAACTTGCTACAGACTCTAACCAAAGAGGTCACAAACTTGAAGAAACAAAACCAAGGCATCAAGCCACCCTTCCAATCACAAGGCCAAGGTCCTAATCAGCAATACCAAAATCAAGGATAGCCTTATCAATAAAATAGACCACCATACCAAGGAGGCTATCAAGGGAAAAGACAAAATTTTAATCAAAGACCATTCCAACCATATAACCCTGCACCTCTTAATTCCATAAATCCAGTCAGGGATATGGTTCCTAGTCAAAACAATATGGCCATGGATAATGAATGGTGTGTCCCTTGCAATCAGCCCCACAATCAGGCTATGTGTTCTAATGGATGGATGAACCAAGCACTAATGGTTCAAAATGCTTCACAATCTCAAACAGAAGCTCCTTCTAGTGGGATGACAACTCAACAAGAGACACAAGAGAATGAAACTACTCTTTTCAATTGGGAGCAACCAGATTTCAATGGAGTTAATGATGAAGCTACTTTTGTTGCCTACACGAGAGCAAAGAGAAGATCCCAAGACATGGAGGAAGTAGATTCTAGTACTAAGGCCACTACATCTAGAGAGCCATTGCAGCAAGTTACCCCTTTCACATCCAAGGAGCCCCCTGCCATCACAAGCAAAGAAGGCCAAGTTCCAAAGGAGGTAGAACCCCTCATAATAAAAGCACAACAAAGAGTACACACTGTGGCACCTTATAATATTGTAGACAACATGAAGAAAGTGAATGTCACCATGTCTATGTGGGACTCTTTGTCTATTCCAGGACAACCTCAAATTTTGGAGAAGGCCATGAGAGAGGCAGCAAATCCTCAACCTGCAAAAGAAACTGCAAAACCAGTGTTGGTCAATGCTGATCAAGAAAAGGAGACTCCAACTAGAAACTCCAAGGCCAATACCATGCAAGGTAGGAATTTAAAGCCACCTCCCTTTTACGTATCTTTAATTATTAGGAAATCTTTAGTGCATAATTATATGGTAGATAGTGGAGCTACTAACACTATAATGCTCAAGAAAGTGGCTAATCAATTAGGACTCAACTATGAACCCTTCCAAAAGAAGGTTACACAACTTGATGGATCCTTAGTCAGTACTATAGGTGTGGCCAAAGATACCAGTCCAATTCTCTATGCTAGTCCTAATTTTTCCATTCTCCTTGACATATATATCATAGATCTTCCTGCATTGTTTGCCATATGTCTCTCAAGAGATTTCACAGCCAAGATAGGAGGTTATCTTTCTTTCGACTAGTCTCACATGCTCTTTCATACAAGATATGGTACCAAAGTTACCATTAAATCATAAGCCTTAGCAATACATCATATAGAGCCATATGTGTCCAATTCCATCAATACTAATTGCCCTATATTTGATGACACTGATTTCCCAACCACTAGTGAAGTGAGCACCAAAATAGAAAATATCCCTGATATTCTCCTAGATGAAAGAACCTCAAAGATCCAAGAGAGTCTTGTTTGGGATTTTTGTTTGGGGAGTTATCTGATTCAAGAAAGTGGAGCCATAGAATCAAGCCTTCTCAAAGAATACACTGATTCAGATTATCGGGATAGCCAGGTCTAGGAACTATTTTTTGATGGAGCTAGAAGTAGACATGGTTTTGGTGGAGGTGCTATGCTGGTATCCCCAAAAGGAGAAAGGTATTACACTGCCTTTAGATTCAATTTTTCCTGCACCAACAACACTGTAGAGTATGAAACTCTGGTAAATGGACTAGAATGGGCCAGAAAAAGAGGGCTTAAAGCCTTGAAAGTATATGGTGACAGTGAACTTGTTGTCAGCCAAGTAAGAGGGATGAGTGCAACCAAAAATGATGTCATGAAAGCATACAAACATAGAGTTTGGGATGCAATTGAATATTTCCATGCTTTCAATATTGTTGTTGTCCCTAGAAAATTAAATCAAAATGCTGATAGTTAGCTGCTATTGGATCTTAGTTTGACATCCCCAATAGCATTTCAAAAGAGACAGATTAGAAACACATCAATATTATTGTCAGACCTTCAATTCCAGATAACAATATCAATTGGCAAGTGTTTGACAATGATGAACAAATTCTGCAGTTCTTGTTTAAAGAGGATGTCTTTTCAAGGCACAATCAAAAGAGGTTATCATAGAACTATGGTGACCAAGTGATACAACTTAAATCTAATAAGATGCCTAAAGTTCTTTTTACCTTAGAGACTATCTTCAACAAGGATGATGAAGTCAAGAAAAATAAAGCTGGCCTGGTAGTCCAACAGGAACACTATGCTGAATTAGAATTGGAACTTGGTAAGAGCCTACAATTTGGAAAGGCAAACACTAATTCAAAAAAACAAGCTTACACTAAAATATTCAAAGAATTTAGTGATGTTTTTGCATGGGGATATGAAGACCTCAAGGGTTTTGATCCTTCCCTTGCTCAGCACACTATTGAATTGGAACCTAATGCTAAACCAGTAAGGCAAAAACAAAGGCCTGTTAATCCCAAACTTGAACCACTTATGCATAAGGAAGTATTCAAACTGATAGAAAGTGGCATCATCTACCCCATCAAACATACTAGTTGGGTTTCCAACCTTGTTCCTGTCAGGAAAAAGAATGGGTAGATGAGGTTATATGTTGATTTCAGGGATTTGAATAGAGCCTCATTAGAAGACTGCCATCCACTACCCTCTATGGAACAAATTCTACAATGTGTCTCTGGATCTGAGAGATTCTCATTGTTGGATGGCTATTCAGGATACAATCAAATTTTAGTGAAAGAAGAGGATCAATATAAGACTGCATTTACAACAAAGTGGGGAACCATGGCATATCAGAAGATGTCCTTTGGTTTGTCGAATGCAGGTGCTACATTTCAAAAGGCAATGGATATGGCCTTTAAGGGCCTCACGTACAGGTTTGTATTGGTCTACCTAGATGACATAACTATCTACTCAAAGCATGCAGTAGACCACATCAGACATTTGAGGTAGATTCTTGAAAGATGCAGAGAGTTTGGGATATCCCTTAATCCCAAGAAATGTGTTTTTGTAGTTCATGAAGGAAAACTATTGAGATATATAGTATCGAAAGAGGGAATTACAGTGGATCCTAAGAGAATTGCAGCCATCTTAGAACTACCATTACCACATCACAAGAAAGGTCTCCAATCTTTCATAGGAAAGATTAACTTTGTTAGGAGATTCTTGCCTAACATTGCAGAGTTACTCAAGCCTTTGATAGCCATGTTGAGGAAGGGTTCAGCCTTTAGTTGGACCAAAGAAGGAAAGGTTAACTTCCAGGCTATTAAAGAAGCCTTAACTGAAGCTCCTGCTCTCCTAAACCCAAATTTTAGTAAGGATTTTATCCTTTATGCTTACGGGGGTCATGATGCCATATCTGCAATGTTGACTCAAGAAAATGCTGAAGGATTGGAGTAGCCTATTGCTTTCTTTAGCAAAGGTTTAGAAGAGTATGAACAAAGATACTCTTTTGTGGAAAAGCATGTTCTTGCTGTGGTAAAGAGCCTCAAAAAATTCAGACATTTGTTGACCCATAGCAAGGTGCATTTGATGGTTACTCATCCAAGTGTCAAATAATTTTTTCTTTCTAAGGACCTAAATGAAAAAAGAGCTGGTTGGATCACTAAGGTGATGGAATATGACATAGATATTCAGATTACCAAGCTGGTTAGAGGAAGAGGTCTTTGTGAGCCTCTGGCAGAGGATAGAAGTTCAAAGAAATTGGAATACATAGATGCATCTATGGTGGTGCATTCTATAGGAGAGCCAGTTGGGGCAACTAGCTGGTTGCCTAATATGATCAATTATTTGAAGACAGGACAATGTCTTGCAGGCCTAGATTCAGCAAAAAGGAGGTATTACAGGTTACAGTCTATTCCTTTTGTGCTGATAGATGAAATTCTTTTCAGAAAGGATCATAATGGTGTCCTTCTAAGATGCATAGATTCAGAAAGGGTTGCAGATGTCTTATTTGAGTTTCATGATGGAGCTTCTGGTGGCCATTTCTCTCCTAGGACTACAACTTTTAAGATCATGAGGGCTGGATACTATTTGCCATCTATCTTCAAAGATAGTCATAATTATGTTGGAAGATGCATCAAATGTGCTATTTTTACAGGGAAAGAAAGATTTGTAACTCTGCCCCTGCAACCATTCAAAACAGAGCAGCCCTTAATAAAGTGGGGTATAGATTTCATTGGCATGATTAACCCTCCATCTAGTGTAGGACACAAGTGGATAATCACTGCAACTGATTATTTCACTAGGTGGATAGAGGTAGTTTCTTTAAAAGAAGCCAATGAGAGTGTTGTTTTAAGTTTTTATGATGACATCATTCATAGATTTGGCATTCCAGATTCTATAGTTTCAGACAATGCATTAGCATTTACAGGCCTCAAAGTCTTAGAGTGGGCAGTCAAGAAGGGCATTTGTCTGAATACAAGTTCCAATTACTATCCTCAGGGGAATGGTTTGGTAGAATCAATAAATAAGAATCTAATTAGAATAATCAAAAAGACCCTGTAAGACAGTCAGAGAGACTGGCATACTAAAATGAAATCTGCCTTGTGGTTAGATAGAATTACTCCAAAGAAAATCATTGGTAATTCCCCATACATGTTGGTGTATGGTAGAGAGGCTAAGTTATCTATTTCAATTGAATTACCAGCTTTGGACTTGGCCACTCAGTATGCCTTGTTTGAAGAAAGTGATCCTATGCAAATCAGATATGCCCAGTTGATGGAGCTAGAAGAGATCAAAGATAAATCAATGCAAGATATGGCATTCCATCAGAGTCAAAAAAAGAGAAGCTTTGATAAAAGAGCCAGGGTCAAAAACTTCAAAGTTAGAGATGTAGTTCTCAAATGGGATGAGTTTAGATCAAAAATTGGCAAGCACACAAAGTTTGATTCCTTTTGGGGTGGGCCATTTGTTATAACAGAGTGCAGAGGATCCAACGCTTTTTAGCTTTCAACCCTTGAAGGAGATACCCTACCAATCTCAGTGAATGGTTTCCACTTGAAGCCTTGCTTTGAGGTTAATCCCTCTCTGTAGGTCCTTCTTGTAAATCCTTGTAACTATTTTTCCTACTTTCTTCCAACTTTCTAGTTTAGTTTTTCCTTGGTTACTTCCTTTTTCGCAAGAAGTGCACGTGCACAGGTTTGTCTTGCTGGTTCATTTTTTATCCCTGCCAAAGTTTTTGTGTTCAAAGAGAATGAACCCATGCCCAATGGATATGTCAAGGCAACTGGTCCAATGTCTAGTAGGCTGACATCCCATAGAGGTCACCAAAATGATGCCCCAAATTCCCTATCTTTCATTTTTTTGCCACGGTTCCTATTTTCCAAAAAAATGCTCAAGTGTCAAAAACCTAGTGTGTTTTTGACCTCCTCTCTGCAGGCTCAGAATGTTTCTGCCTTTTGCTCCAAAAATTTGGTGTGTTTTTTACCTTCGCTCGAAAACCTTCTATGTTTTCGACCCCTTTACACTTTACACTTCTCTAGCATCTGCATTTTTCCCTAAGTGGGCAACACCGACGGGCGGGTCCCAGTGCCTAAAGTCATGCCAATGCAGAGAAAGATCTGATGGTTGTCGCATGATCACGTGGGATCTTCAGATCCCATGAGATCATATGAAAATCATCGATGCGGTGTCAGCAAGGGATCTTCAATGGTCAATTTTTAGCAGTCAACTCCAAGCGGTAACAGTCATCAATTAGCATCACACAGTCGGTCACATGATCGCATGGACCTTCCTAGCTGCATATGATTATGTGAAAAGCAGTAAACAGTCAAAGCAAGTAGTGTGGTGGTGGTTAGCTAACATCATGCGGTTGGTCACATGATTGCATGGGCTCTTCCGAGCCCATGCGACCATGCAACAAACCGTCAGCGGTTTTGGTGGTGGTGGTTCACCCTTTGGCAGTTAACGTCAAGCGGTTGGTCACATGATCACATGCGGTCTCATGACTGCATGAGATCATGCAAAAAACCATCAACTACAATAGGTAGTTGGAGGTGGGGCCCGAGGTTTCTATAATAGCCCAGGTGTGATGAAGATCAATGGTGGTCGCATGTTCGTATGGGATCTTCCGATCCCATGCGATCATGCGACAATCGTCTGATGGGAATCTGGAGTTTGCGGTGGGTCCCATGCTAGGGGTACTGAGGTGTTTGCTGTGGTAGCGGTCAGAACAAGTAAGGGAGTGCCATGTGGTGAGGTTTGGTAGCTTTTTGCATGGTTGTGCAGTTGGAGGTCGGCCCGATTCTATGTTTGGTCGTGTAGTCTCGCAAATGAAAGAGGAATATTATTTTTATCTAGCGATTAAGAGACTTCTTTTAGTTAGGTAATCTCCTGATGGAAAAGAATATGCCAATGGGTTAACGCGACTTAGCGACTGCCATTGGATGGAGCAAAGATCAACGGATTTCATGTAGTCACTGAGTAGAGGCCTGAGGTTAAGAAAAATAATGTGACTTGGTGACTAAGGAAGGGTGAACCCAGGGGTTAAGTTTTCTTGACCATCTAAAGCTTGTCGCATGATCTCATGTGGCCTCCTAGCTACATGCGATCATGTGACAACCCCCAGTGGTCAACAAGGCTTCAATGGGCTTGCAGTTTGGGGACGTGATGAGTTTGGAAAGTATGATGGCTGGCGGTTGGTGAAGCTTGATGGGTGGCAGATTTTTATGGGCCTGAGGTGTCATTCCATGGTAAGGTGGTGGCAGTTTTAAAGGAGTTGTCACATGATCACATGAAGGCCTTTTGGCTCATGCGATCATGCGACCATTGACATTTTCAAAGGGCGGAGGCAGTTTCTCAAGAGGTTGTCGCATGATCCCATGAAGGCCTTTTGGCTCATGTGATCATGTGACCAATGCTTTGTCAAAGTAGTGCAGCATATGAGCTTTCTTCTGAGGGAAATGTTTGCAAGTGCGATAGCTAAAAAATTGATGATATTTTCAAGGCGGTTGCAGTTGGATAGATATGTGCAGAGATCTTTTAGGCTGTCATTTTTTAGTCCTTTTAAATATCTGATCGAATTTTTTAGCATTCATGGCTGAGTAGGTTGCAAGGAGGTAGATGGATCAAGATGAATTTTTATCTACAGGTAGGATCAGTGCAGAGATGGGCATGCAAGTGCTAAATATCTGATTGGCTATGATTTTTGCAAAGTTTAATTATGATCAAAAGTGACTTGTTTTAGGGCTAGATTATTATAATGCATATTTATGTAGCCCTAAAAGATTTTTGATTCGTGCCTGCATGTAGTAGAGGTGTATATATTGTTTTTTGGAGCCTGTAGTGCTCAGAATTCACATTTTGTAGAAAGAGAAAGTCTTTCCTTGGAGAACTATCTGTAGCATTTCTGCTCTCTGGTTTTTCATATCTTGTAAATTCCCATTAATAATACAAGCATTGTAGAGGCATTTTTGTGATAGTCTTTCATGTCCTTGTGTCTTCCCTGCTTGCATTATCTCTTATTGGATTGAGGTTTATGGATGCATGTTTTCAATGATGTCTTAGTTCCCCTGATTTCTCTTACTTTCTGTAACTGTGTGTGTTATTGTGTTGATCTGATTTAGATACTTTGTGGGTATATTTCAGCCCCTGACTATCTTGTCTCAATCTTACACCGATTTATAGGAGGGAATGTTTGTTTGTAGGTCATGGATTGATGTCTAATCCTGAGAGTCTTTTTGTTGTGAAAGAATCTTTCTCTTTCCCTTAACATCCTCTTTTGTTTGTAGACACTTCCATGAAACACTTATGCAGGCCTATTCAGTAAGTTGTGATCTCCCAGAACCAAGACTCTCATTGGTTTCATTCCTCTATATTGAGATCTAAACCCTAGTTTCGGTGCATCACCTAGTAGGATAGATTTGCTTCCTGTCATTTCCCTTTCATGCATTCCTTCTATCCCTTTTCCCCTCAAGTTTACTTTCCTATTTAAAAGCAAATCAAGATGACTATCCAAGAGGAACCAGCCTAGAATCTGGAGGTCTCATCTCGGTTAGCAAAAGGTCCCACAACCTTGAGATGATTCCCTTGTTATACTGAGTTATCAAGACTATGAGAGCTTGAACTAAGGGTGCAAATTCAATGTATAATAGGTATTAATCAAGGTATATTTTCTAAAGGTGAGGACCTAATTGGGATTTAATTCTTCAAGGTGGCCCATCTAGAGGAGTGTGCCCTAGATCACTATAAAAGGAAGCCTTCCTCTCTCATTTTTCACATCAATTTTTCACATCACTCCAACATCAAGTTTACATCTCATCCAAGCAATCAAGCTCTCAAGTTCTCAAGGTGATCAAGCAAGCATTCATTCAAGTATTCAAGTCTTCTTCTTCATCCAAGTTCTCCATTGAAGATCAAGGATTTAAGCATTCAAGCTATTGAAGGGTTTTGGCTCAAGCATTCAAACCCTAGATATAGCCACCATGATGGTGTGATCTTCCTTCAAGATCCTTTGTTCATCTTCAAGATCCATATCATTGTTTCCTCAAGGTGGATTTCAAGCATACAATCATGGAGGTTTGATAATGTTATGTTCAAGATTTCACATCAATATATTTGATTACATTTCAAATACATTATCATATCTATTGAATTGCATAGCTTCATTGTTAGATTCATTTGTACTACTTGCTAGCATTCTCCTATTTCAATTTCAATATTAAGGTTGATTCCAAACTGGGGTTTGACCAAGGCAAACCCCCCCAAACAAACAAAAAAATCATTTTCCTTGTAGGTATAGGTGTGGAATCTCATATCTGAGAGTGAATTTAGATACCCTTTTCAACAATCTTTTAGGATCTGTGAACAGAATCAGAATCAGACTTTAAATAAATAATGTGGTCTTTGACCTTTTAAAAGGTCAAAGTCAACCTGTGTGAATTTGGAGAAAAGATTTTTGGGTTTTGTTTGCCTCGGCATTTCCAGTCCAGAATAGGTGACGGAATCTTCAGAAAGTTCATACAAAAGCTAGAATTTAGCATTTTCCAAATCTACCCTAATTCAAGGTTATTATTTGCACTGCAATTATTTTAGATTTGAAGCTTAATCCAACTATAGGGAAGTATAGGATTTATTCTTTCTTTCATATTCTTCATAGATTGATTCAATTGTGTATTAACCTCTTGGTTGATCAAATTGGATCTCTCTTTCGGGAATTTGGATTTAGGAGTGAATCTTACATTTTCCCCACACACATACATGAATAGTGGTGATGCCAAATTACATCTATTCAACAAAAAAATAATATCCTCAACAAAATTCTAATTAACATGCCTGGCTATAAGGCCTTCTGGGTTAGGGCCAATTACAATAAGAAATAGTTTTGCAAGATCAACAAAGATCCAATCCACCTCTAGCTAGTCCAGTTCTGAAACAAATCAGTAACTAATGGAAACCCTAAGGTAGATTTGAACTTGAGCTTGCAATCCACAAAGCAATCTCCTTATCTCCAAGCATGAAAACCACTAGATCTTCTATTACAAACTATCAGATAATAATTTGATCTTCAAGATCTCGCAGGATCCAGATCCAGCTTCTCTAATCTCCAAAATTTGATACCTAGACAACTACCCAAACACTCCTTAAATACTAGTCTTCAACCACAAGTCGGCTCGTTGAAATAATTAACTCCTAAGCCAAGTCGGCTCCTATTACAAATAAATATTAAATGCAACAACACTTGGCTCTCAAATAGCCTTACAAATATTTAATTCTCCATGTCGGCCTCAAGATCTACATAGGAGAATACAACAAAAGCTACCAACAATAAATGCACCAAGTCGGCCAACCAAATCACCAATAGCCCTAGTTGGAAAACCAAGACTACTGAGCATTAGATAAACAACTGAGCCAACTAGGAATCACCAAGCAAGCACATTGACCGAGCATCATAAGCATCACCGAGTACAAGTTTTTTTTAGCACTAGATTTTACTGAGTTCCCTTTATTGATCGCTCCCCTTCAATGACTGAGATCCTTGGTCAATGCTACAATTGAATAACATAGAACCAAATCAACACACCTCCATGTAGATTCACCGAGTACCCTAGAATGCCCCTGCATCACTGCATTGTCACTATTCAACGATCTGACATCAATTGTTCAAACATTTTTCTATCATGCAAAAAGTGATCTCCTCTCAACTAAAATAATACCTTGTAGTACTCCAATCCTATAGTGATCATAGTATCCCTAAAATATCCTATTCAAGATAAACATATCATGACCACAACACTTGCATCCATATTAATTTGATAGAACAATAAAATCATTCACTGTCTATCACTACCTATTCTTTTGTCTTCCCTATTTTACTTCAATTGATCATAACTATCTCCATTCTTGTTCCCATCATGTGTGATCATAAAAAATCCATCTAGAGACATCCCTCAGTCTCCAATAATCACTACACACTCCAATTTGTTCACACACTCACCTCACATATGATTGAACAATTTAAACACTTATCAACTCACTATAAACCAAAACCATAATTGGTCTTCCTTTCATCAAACCTTGATACCAATCAAAACTCAATCAACCTTTGGATCATTTCTACCAATAATGTAACCTTGGATGGGTTATTTTATATCCTTTTTAGCTACTAGGTTTCCATATTAAATTATTTTAGGTATAACAAGTTCATTTATATTCCCATTTAGCTACTTTCTTTTTTATCTCATAGTATTAAGATGCATAGGAATAATCCCTCTCAACCAGTTCTATATGAGGGTATTATTCTATTTTAAATGGAATTTATTAGGGAAATTTCAATTCTAAAGAATCTCAAAATAGCTAAGGCTAGAAAGAATGTTAATCATTTTTTTAGAAGATGAACCCTCAGTGCTACTATTTTTTTCCTTAGGGTATATGTTAGAAAGTAAAGTCCACAAAGATAACTGAGAGGGGGGTTGAATCAGTTATCAGATAATTATAAATTTTATCATCTTCAACAACATTAAACCATGTAATAAATATAATTACCAACCATAGAAAGATATTCGTACACAATAACACAATGACACAAGATATGTTGACAAGGGAACCTCTTGACCAAAGAGTAAACCCCGGTGGGAATGATGCCCACAAAAGATGCACTAATATGAATATTCCTTGTAAAAATATGGACTTTGTTAGGAGTCTTATGAAATACATTCGGTACATATGAATCCCTATTAGGAGATTTTGAATCCCTGTTAAAAGATTTGAACCCTATTAAGAGTTGTGGAAGACAGAAGGACCCACTGCCCAAATAGATTCAAGGTAAGGTCACTAAACACACTGTCCAAATAATATTTGTATTACTCAATAGAATAATATTTTACCTCTTCTTTGACTATGCCAAACCACACTCACTGTTACACCAGATCTCAATTTCAGATCTTTGTACTTTGCATGTCTTCCTTCACAAATTCGCTTTCACATTTAGCTCTTTTCTTCACTTCATATCCATCCACTCCCATACAAAAAGGAAAAACATTCCTTCCTTTATACCACACTCAAATAATTACAAATGAGTAGGCATACAGTTACAAATGAGTAGGCATACAATTAGAAAATAAAAGTTTCCACACGCTACATCAAAAATACACAAAACTATCAGCTTCCAAATATAATAAATCTTCACTTGTGTGACCTCAAAGTTTGCACTATCATCCACATCACTATCAATGTGTCTTCAACTTCCCTTTAACTATACAAAACCAAATTCCATCCCGATTAGGAGATATCATCCGATTTCTAAAAAGCGCTACTCAGGAACACTGCCTAAATACTACTTCCACCAAAATGCTCATAACTTCCATGAATAAATGAATTACTATCTACGCTCTTAACCATGCACATATAACATATCAAAGATTATATCCTCAACATCATATAGCTTCAACTACAATATCCCATGTGCGCTAATTCAAACTCTATCTGCTTCTTTGCAAGTCTCCGATAAATCACTGTGTTGACATCAATGACAATCATAGTCATGAATGCAACAACAACTACTACATAATGACTGCCAAACATTCAACATTCATTCCTAACAATATCCCCCATTGGCATTGATGGCAATAGAGATGAAAAAACATCCAATGTTCCAAAAATTGAATACTGCAATACTGCTACTCCAAGTCCTCTTCATCAATCAAATCTTGCTTCATTTTCCTGTTCAGATAGTACAAATAGTTTTTTCATTTACAATTCTCCCCCATTGACATCAATGACATAAATATCATCATCATGTCAACAAAAACTCCAATGTCAAAAGACACTATTCCAAAAATACATTCACTAGAGTCCTCATGACTCAGCTCAGATACACATACTCACCCATAGAGGAAGTACCAACATCCAGTCCAGAAGAAAGATAAGGTTCATATACCACTGGACGGATGCAATCAACTACATCACTTATCAAAAGTAGGCTGGGGCATAACCCCAAGCACACCTCTCAAATACTCAAATGTATCCTTAGGCAAAGGCTTTGTAAATATATCTTCTATCTACTCCTTTGTACTTATGTACTCAAGTTTGACTTCTTTCTCAGCAACTTTCTCTCTTACAACATGATACTTGATCTCTATATGCTTTGTCTTAGAATGTAATATAGGGTTCTTAGACATACTAACTATGCTGGTGTTGTCACAATGTATGACAATAGGTTCAACAAACTTTATTCCAATATCCTTTATCATTTTCTTCATCCAAATTATCTGGTTACAGTTGTTTGCTACTGCTACATATTCTACTTCTTCTGTGCTCTGTGAGATACAATTCTTCTTCTTGCTTAACCAAGAAACCAATCTTCCTCCAAGGAAAAATGCTCCACCACTGGTGCTTTTCTTATCATCAACACTGCCTCCCCAATCAGCATCTGTGTATGCACATAGGGTAAAATCATTATATTTTTCATACCACAATCCATAGTCCATTGTGACTCTAAAATATCTCAGTATCCTCTTAAATATCTCAGTATCCTCTTTACTACTGCATAATGTGATTCTCTAGGTTCAGCTTGAAATCTTGCTACAATTCCAATTGAATGTGCTATATTAGGTCTTGTATGTGTCAAATACTACAATCCTCCAATCATAGATCTATATTTCTTCTGTTCCACTACAGGAGTCTCATCTGTGCTAGATAACTTATGTCTAGTTACCATAGGTGTTCCAACTGGTTTACAATTCTCCATTCCAAATATTTTCAACAAGTCATTCAGGTACTTTGTCTAACTTACAAAGATACCATCATTGTTCTCTATTATCTATAATCCCAAAAAGTATTTCATTTCACCAATCATACTCATTTAAAATTCAGTCTTCATTTCATCAGCAAATTTGTCACTAGCTTCATCTTCTCCTCCAAAAATAATGTCATCAACAAAAATAACTATAACCGACAAACCATTTTCAATTTCTTTTGTGTATAGATTGTTATTACCTGTTCCTTTTGTAAATCCCAACTTTAACAAATACTTGTCCAATCTTGCATACCAAGTTCTAGGTGCTTGTTTTAGTCCATATAAAGATTTCTTCAGTTTACATACCATGTCTCCTTCTTCAGCCAAAGGAAAACCTTCAGGCTACTCAATGTAGACTTCTTCCAATTCTCCATTCAGAAATGTTGGCTTCACATCCATTTGATATACTTTGAATTTCTTGTAAGCTGCATAGGCCAAAAACATTCTTACTGCTTCAATTCTTGCAATAGGTGCAAAGGTTTCCTCATAGTCAATTCCTTCTTGCTGTGAGTATCCCTTACATAACAATCTTTCTTTTTTTCTTACTACTTCTCCTTGTTCATTCATCTTGTTTCTGAATACCCATTTAGTTCCAATAACATTCTTGTCTTTAGTTCTAGGGACCAATTCCCATGTCTTATTCTTTTCAATTTGATCTAGTTCTTCTTTCATAGCATTAGTCCAACTTTTATCTTCACAAGCTTCACTATTAGTTTTCGGTTCAATTTGAGAAATCAAACATAATTGTTCTTGTACCTTATTTTGAGTTAGAACTCCTCTTTTGATGCTTCCAATAATTTGTCCAATAGGATGATTTCTTAAAAAAATCTTGCTAGGTGTCACTATCTCAGATCTCACTTCAGGTGTAGGTTCTTCAATGAATTCATTGTGTCTTTCATTCAAAAAATCACTATCAGTCTCATAAAATAATTCAATAGATCCAGTGTTAGGTTTAGGATGGGCTTCTTCATCTAATTCATAATCAAGCATTCTTTCCTGAATTTTGAACTTTCCATCAAATTTAACATTTGTGCTTTCAACAATAGTCTTAGTTCTTTTATTGTAACATCTATAGGCTTTTCTTTTCAAAGAATATCCAAGAAATATACCTTCATCACTTCTAGGATCAAACTTTCCAATATCATCATCTCTCTTTATATAACATTTGCTTCCAAAAATTCTAAAATACTTAACTGAGGGTGCATGTCCAAACCATAATTCATAGGGTGTCTTGTCTGTGTCTTCTCTGATTTGTACTCTGTTCATTGTATACACTATTATGTTCACTACTTCTCTCTAGAATATCTTTGCCAAATCATTCTCAAATAACATAGCTCTTGTCGCTTCAGTCACTGATCTGTTCCTTCTTTCTGCAATACCATTTTGTTTAGGTGTTCTAGGGGCTGAGAACTATCTCTTAATGTCATTTTCTTCACAAAAGGTGTTAAACTCTCTAGAAGTAAATTCTCCACCTCTATCAGATCTCAAACATTTAATCTTCATTCTAGATTCATTCTCAACTTTATTCTTAACAATCTTAAACTTATCAAATGCTTTAGAAATTTTTTTAAGAAATGCAATCCACATCATTCTTTTAAAATCATCAACAAGAATCATAAAATACCTTTCTCCATAGAATCCTCTAGTCCTGGTAGGACCGCTCAAATCTGTATGAACAATTTCCATCTTTTCTATAGATGTAAACTTCTTACTAGGAAAAGAACTTCTCTTCTGTTTAGCCATCACACTTTCTTTGCAAATCATGTTAGTAGGCTTGATAATTTTAGAAAATCTCTTACTGCAAGTGTAGTACTTACTTTCACAATGTTGTCAAAGTTTATATGAAAAAACCTTCTATGCCATAACCAACTGTCATCAATTTTAGTAATCAAACATGTCATCTCAGTAGGATTCAACTAAAATACATTACCTCTGGTTCTAGATCCAGTTCCAATCAGATTTCCATCTTTATCCTTTATCACACAAGTTTTCTCAGTAAACCAAACTTGATATCCCTTATCAACTAACTATCCAACACTCAAAAGATTATGTTTCAATCCATCCACAAAATAAACATCATCAATATTAGTCTTTCCATCAAGAGTAATAAATCCTATACCTTTAATCAAGCAAGGTGCATTGTTTCCAACTCTAACAACTCCTCCATCATATTCGTTAAACTTTATGAACTTTTTCATGTCTCCAGTCATATGATGTGAACAACCACTGTTTATAATCCAATCAAATTTCTTTTCAACTTGAGAGACTAAGGATTTTTCTTCCTTAACATGAGTTTCAGGATTCTCTTCTTTAATTGCTACAAATCCTATGTCATCATTATTCTCAGTATCACTTTCACTTAGATTTCTCTCTATACTAGCTTCAAGATCTTCATCATTAGCATGATAAAATTCCTTAGATCTTCTAGGTTTGAAATTTTTTCTATACTTTTTAACTCTCTTAGGACATTTAGATGCAAAATGACCATATTCTTGACAAGTCCAACATTTAAAAATTTTCTTACTATCTAGTTCTCTCTTCACAAGAAAGGCAATACCTTCTTCAATCTTCTTGTCTTCTTCATTTCTAGATCTGTTGCTGCCAGCATAATCTCTTCTCACACTGATGCTTCTTGACAAAGTAGGGTGAACACTAAGACCACTAAATGTTGTCTCCATTCTAGGTAAGTCTCCTGATAACCTTAGGTTCATCTCTGCTGCTTCCAATCTTCCAAGAAGTGTCTCTCTTGTAAAGTTGGTAGTACAAGGTATAACTTGTTCAATCATCTATGTTGTCTACTTAAATACAAGAGTCAATGTCCTCAACTTTTTCCATATCACTTTATTCTTTGTCTTTGTTCCTCCACAAGACTTTATGCCTATAACAATTTCTGACATTCTACCAATATAGCTTCTAACAGATTCATCTTCCAACATTCTTATATCTTCAAATGCACATATCCAATTATGTAATCTAAATCTTTTTTCATGTTCATCACCTTCAAAATTAGAGTGTAAAGCATTCCAAATTTCATGAGATTTTTTCAAACATTTTACCTGACTGTACTCATTCTTCGAAAGGGCTGTCAAAAGTGCTTCTCTTGAAAGTATGTTACACATTAATAGATCTCTCTCATCAGTAGTACATGTTTCAAGATTGTCCTCTTCAATGATAGTCCTATCATTCTTTGTAATCAACCAATAACCTGGTCCTAAACATAGTAGGTGTGTCTTCATATTTTCTTTCCAGCTATCAAAAGTTACTCCATCAAACTTAGGGCTTTCTTTCCTGAAATTCGCCATGGATCTCCTTAAGCTGTTAAATTTTTTTTTCAAGGACCTACCACTCTGATACCAATTGTTAGAAATTAAATTCCACCAAGATAACTGAGAGGGAGGGGGGTGAATCAGTTATCAGATAATTATAACTTTTATCATCTTCAACTACATTAAACCATGTAAGTAATATAATTACCAACCATAGAAATATATTCATACACAATAACACAATGACACAAGATATGTTGACTAGGGAACCTCTTGATCGAAGAGTAATCCCCGGTGGGAATGATGCCCACAAAAGAAGCACTAATATGAATATTCCTTGTGAAATGATGGACTCTGTTAGGATTCTTCTGAAATACATTCAGTACATATGAATCCCTATTAAAAGATTCTAACTCTATTAAGAGTTATGGAAGAAAGAAGGACCCACTACCCAAACAACTTTAGGAGAAGATCACTGAACACATTGTCAAAATAATCTTTGTATTACTCAACATAATAATATTTTACCTCTTCTCTGACTATGCCAAACCGCACTCACTGTTACACCAGATCTCAATTTCAGATCTCTGTACTTCACATGTCTTCCTTCAAAAATTCACTTTCATATTTATCTCTTTTCTTCACTTCATATCCATCCACACCCATACAAAAAGGAAAAAAATTCCTTCCTTTATACCACACTTAAATAATTACAAATGAGTCGGCATACAATTACAAAATAAAAGTTTCCACATGCTACATCAAAAATACACAAAACTGTCGGCTTCCAAATACAATAAATCTTCACTTGTGTGACCTCAAAGTTTGCGCTATCATCCATGTCACTATCAATGTGTCTTCAACTTCCCTTTAACTACGCAAAACCAAATTCCATCCCGATTAGGAGATATCATCCGATTTCCACAAACCGCTACTCAGGAACACTGCCTAAATACTGCTTCCACCAAAATGCTCATAACTTCCATGAATAAATGAATTACTGTTTACACTCTTAACCATAGAAATATAACATATCAAAGAGTATATCCTCAACATTGCATAGATCCAATTGCAATATCCCATGTGCGCTAATTTAAACTCTGTCTGCTTCTCTGCAAGTCTCTGGTAAATCACTGTGTTGACTTCAATGACAATCATACTCATGAATGCAACAACAACTGCTACAGAATGACTGCCAAACATTCAGCATTCATTCCTAATAGTATGATAGTGGTGTTGACATAGGTAAATATAAAAATCCAAAAAGGGAAGATAAGGCCCACCTTAAATTTGATGTTTCTAGTTATGGTTTCTTATTACTCTATTTTAGTTGAATGTATTTTGAATTCTTTTATTCTGAGTGTGTTGGATATTGCTAATGCATGGGGAAGTGATTGAGACATTTAATATGTTTAATCAATATGTTACTGAATGGGCACTCATACTATCATCATTTGTATTTTGTCACTGATGTCAACATATGTTTCTATGAGGGAATCAGACTGGTTATCACAGTGTACAAATATTGTACAGATGTTTCAAATGTTGTGAAGATAGATGAGAGTTCAGGAGGATGTTTTGATATTATATCCAAGATCACATCATGTAATGTTTCATATTGGATGAGTTACATATGTTTTGGTGAAGACTAGTCACTGAATGTGATAGTGAGAAATGACAGAGTTAGTCTCTGATTTTTGTGTATATCTTTTAGAATATATAGAATTAGTGCATGTGAACTTCAGAAATCAAAGATAGAGTATTGAAGAGTGCTCTATGAACTGTGCAAGGTATAGAATGTAGGATGACATTAGTTGTGGTGTGTACTCTAGAAGGTGATCTATTTGGAAGCTGACTACAGAGGTTTAGCATGTATAATGCATGGTGAACTTGAATTAAGGATGTCGGTCCTTAATTATTGCAATATAATCATTGTAGAATTGTTCTAAATACTGTGTGTATCTTAGCAAGGGTTTATCTAATTGTTTGTAATTAGGAAAACCTTATGGGCTGACATGTTTATAATAATTGTAATAAGGTATAAATGAAAAGTCTTTTCTTTGGAAAAGATGTGTATAAGAAGAAGATGATAAAGAGAGGTTGAAAAAGCTATGAAATTGTGTATGTTGTATGTAGAGAAGAGGTTTATTTGTGGACTTTATTGGAACTGATTAGGCAAAGATAGTTGCTACCGAATAGTTCAAAAGATTGTGTATTTCCTCATATACACTTGTGTTGTAAACAATGAGTTTTGAAGGTGGACTTAACCTTCTTTGGGCAGTGAGCCCTCCCTTTTGTTCTTGACTCCTAATAGGGTTTGTCCTCTAACAAGGACTATGTAATATAATTTTTCAATAAGTTCCTAACAGGTCTATATCTTCTATCAAGGATAAATATACTCTCAGTACATCATCTTTGGGTGTTAATTCCCACTAATATTTTTACCTTTAACAGGGTTTCCCCGAGACCAAAATATTGTGTAATTGTGTTGGAACTCATTGTGTTCATTGGATCTGATATTGTGCTGCTCAAATTTTAAAGTTTAATAATATGTTATACAACTGATTCACCCCCCCTCCCTTCTTAGTTGTATTGTGGACTGTTATTCCTAACAATTGGTATCATAGCATGTTGTCCTTAGAGAGAAAGATTAATATCTTGAGGTGATCTTGGAGATGGCATTCTATAGGATGGATAGTCTAAAATTTGATCCTGAGAATTTTGACAATTGGAAGAAAAAAATGTGAACTCACCTATTTTGTTTGGGGATTTACTATCGGTTGATCACAAGGAACAATATAGCTATAAAGAATCAAGATGAACTGACAACTACTACTAAGGATGAAAAGAAGATATTTTCACTGAACATGATCGCAAAAGAAGCACTGATCAGTGCACTCTCTAAAGGAGAGTTTACTGAAGTTAAAGACTTGGATTTGGCATTCCAAATTTGGGAAAGATTAGTGGCATTATATGAAGGAGACAAGTATACCAAACAAGTGAAGTTGAGAAACTAGAAGACAAAGATGGAGAATATGAAAATAAATGAAAATAAAAGCATTAGGGCCTATGTTCGAAGGGTTACATAAGCTATAGTTGGAATCAAAAATTGTGGAGGCACTTATGATGAAGAAGAAGTTATTGTGAAGATCCTTAGATCACTAACACGTGCTTACAAGTTCAAGTCTATGTCTATTCAAGAAACTATACCTCTGACTCCGAACATTAGTAGAGAGATGATGATTGCATAGCTAACTACTTTTGAAGCTGTGGAATTAGGAGAAGTTGTACCTAAAGTTAAATCTGCATTGAAGGCATCCACAAACAAGAAATTATCTGCACTTCTGAGTACGATCAAAGAAGAACTAAAAGAAGAGCTTGGTGAGTATGTTGAGGAATGAGAACAAATAATGATAGAAGAAAGAAAGAAAGATGGATGAACTTGTTGCACTAATTTCTAGAAGAGAAAAAAAAGGTAAGGGAAAGTTTGAGGGAAAGTTACCCTTGAAATGTTTTTCATGCAATAAGATAGCTCATTTTGCATCTAGATGTCCTACAAGAGTTTCTAAGTACAAACCTAATTATGAAAAGATTAAAAGGGATAGTGAATGTTATTATGCTAGTGAAGGAATCTCTGATGATGATGATTTTTATTGTGAATAGATTGGATTGGTTGCTATTAGAGATGAACCAGTACATGAAAAAAAATCTTTAGTATCTCATATTGAAAAGAAAATTAAATGGATAATTGATAATGGTTGTTCTCATCATATGACTAGTGATAAGAACAAGTTTTCTAAATTAGTAAAATATGATGGAGGAGTTGTGAGGCTTTGGGAAAATCTCCCTAAATCTATCATAGGAGTAGGATCCATTAATCTAGATGGAAAGACTAACATAGAAAATGTATTTCTTGTTGAAGGATTGAAACATAATTTGTTGAGTGTTGGATAGTTGATGGATAAAGAGTTTTAGTTATGTTTTGTTAATGGCAAATGTTTTATTAGAAGTAAGGAAGGAAAGATGATTACAACCGGTACAAAATCTAGAGGTAATGTATTTGAATTAAACATATCTAGAGCCTCTTGTTTTGTTGCGAAGGTAGATGATAGTTGGTTATTGTTACAAGTAGTGGTTGTTGTTGCACCAAAATATCGACCTGTTAATGCCCGATACAACCACTAGACTTATAGAAGATATAGGAGACTGTTAAACCATGTCACGAATCCTAAGGGGAGTGCTAACAATTTTTCCAACAATCTCCCCCTCAACATTACCCAAGGGGATTCGAACCTGTGACCAAGATCTGATACCACTTTTTACAAGTAGTGGTTGTTGTTGCACCAAAAGATTGACCTGTTAATGCCCAATACAACCACTAGACTTATAGAAGACACATGAGGTTGTTAAACCATGTCACAAATCTCGAGGGGAGTGCTAGCCATTTTTCCAATAGTTATGTCATAGGAGATTTTGTCATGTTAATTTTGATAACATTGTGAAGGCAAGTATGGCTAATGTGGTAAGAGATCTACCAAAGATTGTGAAACCATCTAACACTATATGCAAAGAATGTCTTATGGGAAAATAGACTAGAAGCAGTTACAAAAGAAAGCATATACATCAAAAGGAAAGTTGCATTTGGTACATACAAATCTATGTGGACCTACAAGAACAAAATCATACTATGGTGAAAGGTATTTTATACTTTTTGTTGATGAATTTTCTAGAATGATGTGGGTCACTTACTTGAAGGAAAAATAAGAAGGATTCGATAAATTCAAGTTGTTCAAAGAAAAGGTAGAGAATGAATTAGGTTTAAAGATTAAGTTTCTATGGCTAGATAGAGGTGGAGAATTTACTTTAGACTTATTCAATTCATACTGCAAAGAGCATGGGATAAAGACACACACATCTTCTCCTAGGACTCCACAATAGAATGGGATAGCAGATCAAAGGAACATGACTATACTTGATGCTACTAGGATAATTTTGATTGAAGGAAATGTATCTCATGTACATTGGAGAGAGGCTGTTGAAATAATAGTGTATACATTAAAAAAAATTCAAATTAGAGAAGGTACAAGTAAGACTCCCTATGAACTATGGTTTGATCATACTCCTACTGTAAAATATTTCAGAATATTTGGTAGTAAGTTTTATATCAAGAGAGACTATGAGATAGGGAAGTTTGATGCTAGAAGTGATTAAGGAATTTTCCTTGGTTACTCTATTAAAAGAAAGACTTACAAATTTTTCAATCTGAGATTGAGGAAGATGATTGAAAGTAACAATGTAAGAATAGATGAGAAGTTTCAAATACAAGAAAGAATTTATGACAATAATAAGATTTCAGAGATAAAAGAAACTACTACTACTGTAGAAGGAGAAGAACTTATTGAGGTAGAAAGTGAAAAAGAGGGGTGTGATGCTAGCATAAGTAAGGCTACTAAGACTCCTAGAACACTAAGCTATGTAAAGAATTACCATCTTGAAAATCAAATTATTGGCAATACCAGTTAGGGAGTGCTAACTAGATCATAGGTTAAAGAAGAAATTTGTTTGATTTCTCAAGTTGAGCCAAAAACTATAGATGAAGCATTTAGAGATAAATCTTGGATAAATGCTATGAAAGAAGAGTTAGATCAGATAAAGAAAAATAATACTTGGGAACTAGTTCCTAGACTTAAAAATAAAATTGTAATAGGAACAAAATGGGTTTTTAGAAACAAGATGAATGAAGAAGGAACTGTTGTATGGAACAAAGCAAGAAAAGTGTGTAAGGGATACTCACAGAAAGAAGGCATATACTTTGAAGAAACATTTTCTCCTTTGCGAGAATAGAGGCAATAAGATTGTTCTTGGCTTATGGTGCACATAAAAACTTCAAGGTGTATCAGATGGATGTGAAATCTGCATTTCTGAATGGAGATCTTGAAGAAGGAGTTTATATATCTAACAACCAGATGGATTTCCTCTATGCAAAGATAAAGACATGTTGTGAAAATTGAAGAAAGCTCTGTATGGGCTAAAGAAATCTCCTAGGGCTTGGTATACGAGGTTAGACAAGTATCTACTTCAGCTTGGATTCAGAAAAGGTAATGCAGATAATAATTTATATTTAAGAACTAGCAAAAATGGAATCCTGATAATAGAAGTCTTTGTGGATGATATTATCTTTGGAGGTAATGATGATCTATGTAAGAAATTTTCTAAAGAAATGGAAAGTGAATTTGAGATGTCCATGATAGGTGAAATTAAATTCTTTCTTGGATAGCAAATAACTCAGAATGAGAATGGTATTTTTATTTCTTAGACCAAGTATCTAAAAGAATTACTTAATAAATTTGGAATGGAAGATTGTAAACCAGTAGGAACACCTATGGTGACTAGTAAGAAGATAACAATTGATGATGAATCAAAATGTATTTTTCAGACCTTGTATAGATCAATGGTTGGAGGACTATTATATACCCACACTAGACTAGATATTCCTAATGTCGTTGGAATTGTGGCTAGATATTAGGAAGAACCTAAAGAAACACATATAGCTATTGTGAAAAGGATACTAAGGTATCTAAGAGGAACCATAGACTATGGCTTATGGTATGACAAAAATGATAGCTTTGAACTTCATGCTTATACTGATGCTGATTGGGGCAAGGAATATTGATGATAGAAAAAGTACTAGTGGTGGTGCATTTTTCCTTGGGAAAAATTTGGTTTCTTGTCTAAGTAAGAAACAAGATTGTATAGCACAATCTACTACTGAATCAGAGTATGTTGTTGCTGCTATAAACTACACTTAGATTTTTTGGATGAAAAAAATGCTAACAGATATTGGAATCACTTTTGATGAACCTGTGGTTATCCATTGTGATAACATCAATACAGTGAATATGTCAAAGAATCTGGTGATGCACTCCAAACCTAAACATATTGTTATCAAGTATCACTTCTTGAGAGACAAGGTGGAAGGAAAGGAAATCAAATTAGAATATATCAGTACAAAAGACTAGATTGCAGACATCTTCACAAAGCCACTACCAAAAGATACCTTTGAATATCTCAGAGGTAGGTTTGGAGTTCAGGCCCCTCCTAGTCAGAATTAAATGATGTAGAGATGCATTAGTCCAGGGGTTTTTATAGCCTTATCATAATCTGGACTGGATTTAGGGATCTACTCCTAAGGGGGAGTGATTGTGGAAGAAAGATGTTGAAAAGAAGTTGATGACTCATGGAACCGTTTGCCATTGTTGTCAAAGGGGGAGTGTTGTTATGAGAAAATATCTACTGTATGGGGAGATTGTTTGGTTGCAGGACTTTGGATTGATATAACTTTGGGATAAGATTTTCCCATATGTTGACATCAATGCCAAAGGGGGAGATTGTTGGATATTGCTAATGCATGGGGAGGTGGTTGAGACATTTAATATTTTTAATCACTACGTTACTGAATGGGCACTCATACTGTTGTCATTTATTTTTTTTAATTGATGTCAACATATGTTTCTTTGAGGGAATTAGACTAGTTATCATGGTGTATAGACACTGTACAGATGTTTCAGATATTGTGAAGACATATGAGAATTCAGGAGGATGTTGTGATCTTATAGCCAAGATTGCATCATGTAATATTTCATATTGGATGAGTTACATATATTTTGGTGAAGACTAGTCACTAATTGTGACAGTGAGAAATGATAGAGTTAGTCTCTGTGTTTTGTGTATATCTTTTAGAATATATGGAATCAGTGCATGCAAACTTCAAAAATAAAATATAGAGTATTGAAGAATGTTCTATGAACTACACAAGGTACGAAATGCAAGATGATGTCAGTTGTGGTGTGTACTCTAGAAGGTGATCTATTTGGAAGCTGACTACAAAGGTGTAGCATGTATAATATATGGTGAACTTGAATTAAGGATGTCGGTCCTTAATTGTTCTAATATAACCATTGTAGACTTGTTCTAGATACCGTGTGTATCTTAGCAAGGGTTTATATAATTATTTGTAATTAGGAAAGCCTTATGGGTTGACCTGTTTATAAGAATTGTAATAAGGTATAAATGAAAGGTCTTTTCTTTGGAAAATATGTGTACGAGAAGAAGATGATATAGAGAGGTTGAAAAAGTTGTGAGCTTGTGTCTATTGTGTTAGCACGTGCAAAAAAATTTATGGCTTCATTATCTTTCCCCTAGTCTCTGTATCATTTTTGATGTCTCTGGCTAAAGCCCTAAGAAGAATATTCAAAAAACTAGCCGTTACATTTAAAACCCTTTGTTTCACCCAGACCCTGTTCTAATTTTAAGTTACCTTTATTCTGGCCACTTAAAATCCTAATTCGCATGTGCTAATTTGTTATCCCTTTGTTGCATGATCACATGAACCTTTTTCATGTTATGTGATCATGCGACTAAGGTTTTATGTCGGCCCCCTTTAATATTTCATCAGCTAATGTTCATGGCCCTTTTGCTACTGAACTAGGTATGCCATCTATGAACACTATTGTTCCACTTAGCAATGCTACTACTAGTAATCTAATTCCTAATGTATCTACCAAATCATTTGTTGACCCTAATAGATAGTCAAATGTGCAAGTGGGTGGGAATGTAGATAAAAATAATAATTCTAGTGGGAACAGTAGTTTAGGATTTCAAAGAAGACCTATGCAATTAGAAGGCTATAGGAAAATCAGTTTTGATGGGATACCAGGCTACCCAAATGCTTTTCCAAATGATATAAGAGATAAGGTACCTAAGTTTTCTGGAAATAGTGCTATTAGTTGTGAGGAGCATCTTAGGCTATTTTTTGATATGCTTAATGATTACGAGATAGAGCATGAGGATGTAGTCATGAAATTGTTTGTTCAATCTCTAATGGAGGATGCTAGAGATTGGTTTAAGAGACTCCCTGATAAATGTATTGGTACTTGGGATTCTTTTGAAAGATGTTTTCAAGAGCAATATGGTGATAGGCCTAATGCTAGTTTCATGCTGAATGAATTCAATACCATAAGGAAAAATCAAAATGAGTCTGCAGCTAATTTCAACATGAGATTTCAGAAAGGTATGCATAAGTTGTTCCAAGTTATGTAGTTAGATGACAATGTTTGTCTGACTACATACTTCAATGCATTTGATGGAAAAATGGGATACTTGTTGAGGGAAAAGGAACCAAGAACTCTTAGAGATGCTTTTAGGATTTTTGTCAATATTGAGAACAATATGAAGATATCAGGAAAGTTGGGTGGGAAAAAAGATGACCCTAAGTTGTTTGGAGATAAGAAATAAAAAACATAAAATGATAGGAATGTTGGAACTAGGAGGCAAGAAGAAGATAAATTGGATAAGGTGCTCAATGCATTGAAGGATTTGAAGGAACCTGTAAATAGGAACATCAGTGCTCCTACCAATGAAAGGCCTCAGTTCAACAACAATTTCAATAAGCAGAATAGATTGCAGAACTACTCCTACAACACCCAATGGAAGGATGGCAAGCCTATTGTCCCTGTTGCAAGAGGAAACAATGACAAAGGTGTCCCTGAACCTCAACAAAAAGCTTTAATAAATTTCATGGAGGACATACCTTGGTGTGTTGCATGCCAGTCCCCTCATTCTATAGAGCATTGTGTGGTTGCACATTCTATGGCTGCAAATCAAGATTGTGGTAGTGGGGAGATAGATCAAGAAGAAGCTCAAGATGATGTTGGATGCAACATGGCTACTTCATATCTAGGATATGAAGATGATTCTAATTTTGATGAAAAAGAAGATGTAAATGTGAAGAGACACAATCAGGCCCTTTTTCATCAAGAGGTTTTTTATGATAGTGAAGATATTGATAAGAAGACATGTAACATGAACTCTTCTTCTGAGCCAGTAAATTTAAGAAGACCTTCTAGAGAAGAGATGGATAGGATTATTGTAGAAATGATTGCCCAAGTGCAAACTAGAGGCATCATGGCAAGGGATACAAATGGAAAACCTGCAGGAATGTTTATAAAGAGTACCAACTCTGGAGAGCCTAATGAGAACAAATCAACAGGTGATCACATGGTGAAATTCAAGAATGTAAAAGGTAAGAATGGTGAGCCTAAGGGAGTTGGAATTGAAATATTTTCTAATGAGATTGAGAAGCTAGTTAACACAATGGCTAAGATTGAAAAAACAAGGGTGGCCAATACACCTAATGTATCAGATAAGAAAAAGGATACTAAGGCTATGCAGATTGAGATTCCTTCCTCTACTCCTATTGATATGTTAGCTATATTGTCTCAAATAACTATTAAGGTTCCATTGTCATAATTGTTGAGGATCCCTGAACACAAAGACAAGGCTATGGCATGGGTAGATAATGTTCATAACAATGATGTTGCATGCAATGGATCTCAGGATAAAGCTTTGAAAGGTGTTGATGCTCAGGGAATTATATCTCAAATTCCTCCTATATATTTGGATAGTTCTGTCAATGCTAGCCTTGAAAACATTGATCCATTCTTTTTAAGTGTCCTTGTGAATGGAATGAAGTTAAGAAATTGTATGATTGATAGTGGTGCCTCTAATACTATTACGCCTTTCAAGATTATGGAAAAGTTGGGCCTTAAAGTTGATACAGTTCAAGGTAGATTTTGTGCAATGGATCAGAGGGAGGTACAGTCATTGGGACTATCAATGCAATGCCATATAGGTTGGTAGCATATATAGAGAAAGAGTTAACAATGAGTGTTTTGGTGGTGGACATCCCTCCTCATTATGGGATGCTGCTATCTAGAATATGGAGTGCTACCATGGGTGGAAGTTTACAGTGTGATCTGTCATATGCCACTTTCAAGATTGATGACCAGTTTGTCAAGATTGATCGACATCCAAGAGTATGCCACATGATTGAGAGAAACATTGACAATGAAACTACATGTTTTGTGGATATTGATATTAATGCTTTTAGGGTAGAGATCCCTATACTTGAGAAGGAACCTATTTTGTCACCTATCTCTGTATAGATAAGTGTTAATTCTATGAAGGGTGATTTGTGGGTAATGTACTTTGATGGTGCAAATTGCAAGGATGGAGCAGAAGTAGGTATTTTACTTATTTCTCCTTGTGGAAGCACCTACAAATTTTCTTTCACATTGAATTTCTTTTGTACCAACAATATAGCAGAATATGAGGCATTGTTGTTAGGACTGAGATTGGCACAAAAACATGGTATTAAATGCTTAAGTGCTGAGTTGGTGGTGTCCCAGGTCAGGTCAGTATATGCTACCAAGAACAAAAGGTTAAAACAATATAGGAATGCAGTTTGGGATTTGATTGAACATTTTGATGCCTTCAATATTGAATGGAAGGATAGGAGTAATAATAAGATGGCTGACTTGTTGGCCACTATTGCAATCAATCCCAATGATATTACTTTTGTTGGTCTCTCTAAAGTTAAAATTTAGGCTAGGCCTAGTATACTAGACAATATTGAGAATTGGCAAGTTTTTGATGATGATAATGATATCTTGAAGTTTATGAGTTGTGAAGACCAGTATCATGGTTAGGAATTTGATTGCTCAGCCTTGGTTGAGTCAATAGAAAGAAAGGAGGTCATCTTTGGCAATGAAGTTATTCAGCTTAGAACTAACAAGGTGCCCAAGGGGCTTGTTGTTTTGGAAACTATCTTTGATAACTAGGATAGAGTGCAAAAGAATATCAAAAGAGAAGATCATGCTGATCTAGAGGAGATAAATCTTGGAACACATGAGGCACCTAAGAAGATATACTTTGGTAGGGACATGTCTCACAATGTGAGAAAATCTTTGATTGAATTATTAAGAAAATTCAGGCATGTTTTTGCATGGTCATATGATGACTTGAAGGTTTATAGAGAAGACTTATTTTAGCATATCATTCCCTTGAAAGAAGATGCTAGACCTTTCTAGCAAAAACAAAGGCCTGTTAATCCTACTTTGGCACCCAAGATGAAAGAAGAGTTAATGAAGCTGAGAGATGTTGGAATTATCAAGCCTATAAGGCACTCTTCTTGGGTTTCAAACCTTGTTCCTATGAGAAAGAAGAATGGTGACATCAAACTTTGTGTGGACTTTAGGAATTTGAACATCAGCTCATTAAAGGATAACTATTGTCTACCCAATATGGAAGCTCTTTTGCAGAGAGTAACCAAATCAGAATTGATGTCTATGATGGACGGTTTCTTTGGTTACAATCAGGTAATTGTAAAAGAATCAGAGAAATTCAAGATAGCTTTCACAACACCTTGGGTGACATATGTTTATGTGAGAATGCCTTTTGGTCTCACAAATGCTGGTGCTACTTTTCAGAGGGCAATGGATGTTGCTTTTGCAGATTTTATCAATAATTTTCTTGTTGTTTATCAAGATGATTTAACTACCTATTCCAAGAAGGAAAAGGACCACTGTACTCATTTAGAGAAAATATTTGTGAGGGCTTTGGAATATGGCATTTCCTTAAACCAAAGGAAATGTGCTTTTGGTGTCACTAAAGGCAAGTTGCTTGGCCACTTAGTGGGGAAGCAAGGATTGAGAATTGACCCTGAGAGGGTAGCAGCCATTGATAAGATTCAGAGACCAAAGAATGATAAAGGGATTTAGTCCTTCTTTGGTCAGGTCAATTTCTTAAGGAGGTTTGTAAAAAATTTTGCACAAGTTACTAGACCTATTTATAAGATGTTGAAGAAAGGATCTTCTATTACATGGGAAGGTGAGCCTGATAAATCTTTCAAAAATATCAAGCAGGCTACCAAAGATGCACTAGTGCTTAAGGCACCTGATTATAATTTCCCAATGCACATCTTTCCTTTGCATCTTTTCACACTATTTCTGCAGAAGGTTATGAGAAGCCTATTGCATTCTTCAGTAAATCTTTGCAGGCTACTGAATTGAAGTATGACATAAATGAGAAAAAAGCATATGCACTTGTGAAGGCAGTCAAGGCTTTTAGGTGTTACTTAATGGGAGCAATTGTGATTGCTTTTGTGCCAAGTGCAGCTATGAAGGATATTTTCTCATAGCAAGAGGTTTCTAGGAGAAGATGCAGATGGATCAATAGGATCCAAGAATTCAATGTTGATATCCAAATTACCAAGTTGGTCAGAGGACAGGGATTGGCAAAACTGATGGCTCAATCCAATCTTGATGCAAACTAGGTAAATAATTCTGAAATTGATTATACATGTGACATGGATGATTGTATCTGGTATCAAGATATCATCTATTACTTGAGAAATATGAAATGTCCAGATAACATGAATGATAATCAAAGGAGGACATTGAAATTATAGGCCATCAAGTATGTAATTGTGAAATGTAAATTGTATAGAAAGAATTTAGAGTGCATACTTTTGAAGTGTGTTGATGAAGATCAGGCTAACAAGTTGTTAATGGAAATGCATGAGGGAGTTTGTGGTGGGCATTACATGAGTAAGACAACTGCTCATAAAATCTTGAGAGCAAGATTTTGGTGGCCCACAATCTTCAAGGATGACGAGCAGTTGGTAAGGAGGTGTGATGCTTGTCAAAGGTTCTCTGGTAAGCTTAAATTTTTAGGTAATATGCCATTAAAACCAGTAGAAGTACAGGCTCCTTTCCAACAATGGGGAATTGATTTCACAGGGGAGATACCAAACAAGTCAAGTGGAGGACACTCATGGATCTTAGTTGCCATTGATTACTTTACAAAGTGGGTAGAGGCTATACCTACAAGGAATGCAACCAATAGGGTGGTGACTGATTTCTTATTGAACACTATTGTTACAAGGTTTGGTTTCCCTGAGAGAATAGTTAATGATAATGCAATGTGCTTCAGGTCTGCTAAATACAAGGAATTCTGCAAAGGTTTAGGAATTCAGATTTCTTTTTCCTCACATTATCATCCACAAGGAAATGGACAAGTAGAATCTACTAATAAGAGTTTGATTAAATCCTAAAGAGGATTCTTGAAAAGAATAAGAGAGCATGGAATTCAAAACTGCCATTAGTTGTATGGGCTGATAGGGTAACTGTGAAGAGGCCAATTGGTTGTGCACCATTTGACCTAGTATATGGAATACATGCAAGAATGCCTCAAAATAATTTATTGGAGATGTATAAATTTGTGCAAATATATGATGATGACATAGATGATGAAATGCAGTTGAGAATTGAGGACCTCATAGGGTTGGATGAGACTAGAAGAGAGTCAGTTGCAAGAAATGCCAGATTGTAGTTGCAGGTTAAGAATTTATATGACAAGAAAAATGTTGAAAGAAGGTTTGAGCCTGATGATCTATTGTTAATTTCAAATGCCAGACTAGAGGATAAAGGAAAACATGGTAAGTTTGATCCCATCTGGCTAGGGCCATATCAAATTCATGAGAAATGGAGCCAAGATTCATACATTGTCAAGGAATTAAATGGTGATATTCAGGAATTGCCAGTTCATGGACAATTCTTGAAGAAATACTTCAATTAAAGGTATTTTGTTTTCCATGAATAGTAGTTAGGTCTGTACATTTTGTAAATCTGTAAATAAGTTGCTTGCCCCTGCCCTATTTTGTCCTGGTCTATAGGGTTTTGGTCTTGTTGCTCTCTGTTGTCAGTCTTTTCTAGTGGGATGGTCTACTTTAAACTAGTGATTCTAGATCTTTGCTATGCCTACAGGAGGCATACATCCCTAGACAGAGCCACTATTAGCATGTGCAAAAAAATTTATGGCTTCATTATCTTTCCCTTGGTCTCTATATCATTTTTCATGTCTATGGCTAAAGCCCTAAGAAGAATATTCAAAAAACTAGTCGTTACATTTAAAACCCTTTGTTTCACCCAGGCAAGGTTCTAATTTTAAGTTACCTTTATTTCGACCACTTAAAATCCTAATTCACATGTGCTAATTTTTTATCCCTTTCTTGCATGATCGCATGAACCTTTTTCATGTTATGTGATCATGCAACTAAGGTTTTATGTTGGCCCCCTTTAATATTTCCCTAAGTCAGTCGACTTTATTTTTCCTAAGTCCTGTGCCTTGACTTTCCTAATGCTCCAACTTAATATTTTCTGGGCCCGGTCTTCTAACAACATCTCCATCCAACGATTAGTGTAAGTTCTCATAGACTGTGTCAAAAGCTTGAGATCTTACACCAATCACTGATTTTTCCTGATGACGCAGCATTTCAAAGAAGTGGGACCTTCCGATAGGTGTGCACAATTGGCAGTCTCTCATTGGTCCACCTATTTATGATTTGGTAGTTGTTAGTAGGTCCTAGGTTTTAGGCATGTCAGAGGGTTCTGACATCTCCAGAGGATCGACAGTGGGTGTATCTTCGCAAGGGGTGTGTTAGGTGTATGAGATTATGAGACAACTGTTGATTCTTTTGTGTAATGTAACCTTTTCTTTAAATTGGTCCACTGCTACATATACTTAGTTGGTGAACTATGATTGGTCCACATTTTGTGAGATGGATGTGTTGTTAGGTGAGCTTGGTATCTCAATCAGAAGATTCAAAATCAACGACGAGTGCTTGATCTCATGGAATCTTCCAAGCCTTTGAGATCATGCACCATCCGTTTGATTTTCCAAGCGGTATAATGTTCTCAATGGGGCCATTTGCTAGGTGGTGCGTAGTTGTTCAAATCTTATTGGTCGATGTGAGGAATCAGCACGGTGGGGTCATTGTCAAAAGGATCAGTGATGGGGAAAAAATTTACAGTTGGCGTAAGTTCTCATCAATTATGTCAGAGGCATGAGATCTTACACCCACCATTCATTTTCAAAGGGTTAGGTAGGTGGGTCCTATGTCAGTGGTGACCGAGTAGTGACAATGAATGATGTAGTGACAAATGGCACAAAGTGGGCCCAGGTGGGGTCTAAGGTCTTAGTAATCCAAACAAAAGTGTTTGCCGGTTCTGATAGATTTCAATGGGTTCGCTCGTTCACAAAGTAAGATGATAGTTCTCTAAATGTTTTAGCGGTTCAGCAAACAAGTGTCTGCATAATTGCTAAACATTCTGGTGGTATTATAAAGTGTTTCACGAACTGGTGAAAACCTTCAGTCGCCAATTCGCTAAATTTGACTGGGGCCCTTTTAAGAGATAAGTCATAAAGACCGCAAAAAAGAGAGATCTAATGGTCAGGACTTAAAGTTGGTCGAGATTCAAATGTGGACTACCGATTTGCTGCTGGCACCATGGAAATGACTGTTTAATTTCAAATTCAAAATTTTCAGGGTTTCCTACGACCAGAAGGACTAAAATTCAATGTATAAGTGACTAGAGCTGGTAAGAGATGATTTGTTTGTGGTTGCAGTGTGGTCCAGGGTATGCCATGACCATTTGCAGGGGTCTGTACTATGTTTTTGTGCTTGAGGTGTGTTATAGGTGACCGAATAGGTTGGCAATTAGGCATTTTTGTGGTCCTCATGCCTTTCTCAGTGAGATTATCATGATTGTGGATCACTTTAGGATTTTCTTTCTCCTAGTTGCCTAGGTTTCTTCCCCTATAATAAATTTGTGACTATTTCTACTTGGTTGGTGGTTGAAACCCTAACCCTAGTCACCTGAAGCTTGATGCATCCTCTTTGAGGATTCCAAGGTGACTAGTGGTGGTATAAGTGGTAGCATTTTTTATTTTTGTAGCATTCCAAAACTTTCTTTTTGGTCCCTGGTTGTTGATGGTATTATACTGAAAGAGGAGCTAGATTTTCCGTCTTTTTCCTATCTTTGTGTTGCTCTGATTGTATATTGATCCTGAATATTTTAATGAGAATGCTATTGAGTTCCAATCTTGCATTTGTGTATGTCTTCTTGTTTCGATTCTGAGCTCATATATGTTAGTGTCACAAAGTGTATTAGCATATGGTAAACAAAGAGTATTGTGAAGTCATCTCTGAGTTCCTAACAAAGTTAGGATTAAAGTCTTTTTGGTGAGTTCAGTGAGTTTACAACCAAGTAAGAATTTGATGTCCTTGTGTTTGAGGGAGAGGGGTAATAGGAAAAGCACTTATCCTAAGCCCAGGAGTCTTTGATTTAAGATCTTTAGTTGATGTATGTAATTAGGTGACTCTTTTCCCTTGGTTAAGGCACTGGTCCATCCTCTGGAGGCATTTCATTGTCATCAACCACACACACATAAATTAAATGATCAAATCTTTCAGTCAGTAAGTTAAGGATATAGTTGTATATTGTTTTGAGACTCCTTTGGAAAAGTGAGTCAAGGGTACACCCGCCTGAGCATTAAGGCTCAAAGTCTAGGAGGATCTCATTGTTGATCCTTGTTAATTGGCCCTCTGTTGACTTTGGAGTGGTGATAGAGTCAAAGTTATATTAGAGTTATCCATCAAAGTATAAATTGACAAGTTGAAGATCAAAGGGAACTCCCAACATGTTATATGTAGAGTAGAGGTTTATTGGTGGAATTCATTGGAAGTGATCAAGCAAAGACAGTTGTTGTTGAACAGTTCAAAAGATTGTGTATTTCTTCATATACACTTATGTTGCGAACAGTGAGTTCTGAAGGTGGACTTAACCTTCTTTGGGCAGTGAGCCCTCCCTTTTGTTGTTGACTCCTAACAGGGTCTATCCTCTAACAAGGACTATGTACTATAATGTTTCAATAACCTCATAACAGGGCTATATCTTCTAGCAAGGATAACTATACTCTTAGTACATCATTTGTGGGTGCTAATTCCCACCTGGGTTTTTACCTTTAATAGGGTTTCCCCAAGACGAAAATATTGTGTTACTATGTTGGCATTCATTATCTTCATTGGATCTGATATTATGTTGCTTAAAGTTTAATAATATGTTATACAATGGATTCACTCCCCCTCTTAGTTGTATTGTGGACTATTATTCCTAACAGAGTGTTGATATAAAAGGTAGAGTGAAGGTGAAAGGCTCTTCCTATGTTTCAACTAAAGGGAAAGGGAAGGTACCTTTTGTTTCTTTGTTTTCCCATGTGAAAAAATTCAAACATGATACTACCCTTGGTGAAGATCCCTCTCTAAAAACTCCAGTCATTAATGATAGTACTTAGGACCTTTGTGTCAAAATCTATATGCAAAAGGTATCACAGGTTTATGATAGTGTTAAATTTGGGAAGAAGATCAAGGATGGTCTAGATGGCCCCTATTCTATTTTAATGTGGATTGTCCCAAAACAAATGCCCTTAAAGAGGGTTTTGAACCCGTGATAATCAAAAAGTTGAAAAAATTCTAGCTATAACCCAAGATCTTTCTATTGGGCTTAAGGATTTTAAAGAGGATCATGAACAAAGAATAAAGGCTTTAGAGGATGGTGTTTATAAAATATATGATAAGGGTGGTCCCACAATAGTGTGTTCCACTTTTTGGCCAACTTTGACATGGAGATCAACATTCTGAGAAAAAATGTCACTTTCGAACACCTGTTGCCGCAAAACTATTAGGAATTTGAAGATGATGTAAACTAGAGTCTTTTAGAATTTTATTTCTAGTTTCTAAATATATTTTTTTAAAAAATTAAAATTCATTTAAATTCATTTTCCCTTCTCCTTGAAAAAGTGGTTTGCGTGAAAAAACTATGTTTTTAAGGAGTTACTGTCACTTGGATTAAGATAAAAAAAAATTTAAATATCATAATGATGTAATTATTTTGAGATTATATTTGTAACCTCAATATCTAAAGGATACAATTGGTTTTATTCATTTTGGGTCAATATTTCATAGTTTATTAAGTTCTAAAGTGACAATAACTGTAATTTAGACATAAGGTCACTTGGATTGCTCTAACTCAATTTGTGAATATCGAAATTAATTTTTTTTGTCATAGAAAGGTAACACAAATAAACTTTTCCTACATATTTTTCATAAATTTTGTTTTGTAATTTACTATTTTTCCCGAAGTCTTGAAGAGAGGTGGTTGAATGACCAAACAACCTATGTTTAGTGAAATTAATATTTAAAAGTGATAATAAAATCAATATGTATTAAAATTATATTCATTATAAATATTGTTCCAAACAACATCATTTGACATCGTATGTTTGAAAAAACCATTTTTTTTGGTCCTTGTCCCAAGCCTTGAAAGACGTTTATTTTGTAGTTCACTTTTTTTCTGAGGGAAAAATTTCAGTTTAGGGGTCTTCACGTGAAGAACCCCTTCGCGGGAAGACACCTGGGGGCTTTGTGTGAAGGGTCCTCGCACAAAGACCCCAAAGTGAAAAGTTTGGTGAAGAAACACCCCGCTAGAATTTTCCCCAAGGTACTTCAAGCAAAGTCAGTCGGCTAGTGATTAATTTGTTTTGTAAAAAAATATAGAATGGTATAAAACTAAAACATTTTGTTTCTATTTTATACCTAATTACAATAAATTAATTCAATTTTTCTATTATTGATCAATTTTTACAAAGGCATTTTTGAGAGGAGGATTGCTATTTCTATTTTTTCAAAGGCATAATTTTGGAGAGGAGAAATATTAGATCAAAGTATTTTTTGAAGAAGAGAATTTTTATTGGTGATCTTGTGGAAGACATTTTTTGGAGAGAAGAAATGGGGAACAAGAATGGAAGAAAAAGTCAATCTACTAGAAAAATGTTGCCTGGTGCTAAACAAAGAAATCGTGAAGTTGCATTGACATATTATCATAAAACTAAAGAACGTGAAAGACAAGCTGAAGTAAGAGGGTCAAGTCAAGTTGAATAATTGCACATTGAAGAAGGGTCAGGATCACTCCCTATGGAAGCTCAAGAAATTGATGTTGGAGAAGGGTCAAGATCATGTGCTCCTACTGGTATAGATGAACTTTTAAATTTAGCTCAAACTATAAAGAGAAATATTAATTATAGAAACTTAGATCATTTACTCACAATGGATGTGGAGAATTTGAGATCACTTGATAATGTTCAACCCTTAAGTCTTGCTAAGATGAGATCAATGAAAATGATAGCAACATAAATATTGGCTAAATTTGATAATTTTGAAACACTTGAACAAGCCTAATTGCTTTCAATTGTACTTATAAACAAAAAGTTGGAAGGGGCATTAAAATTATTGGGTATAAACATAACATCAAAGAAGAGAAAATTTGTTTACATGCAAAGTGATATGATTGAAAATCTTAGGAAAGGTTTGAACCAAGTAGGGAAGTGATCTCGAACTAAAGATAAGACCATTACAAGAAAATTTATGTTGAAATCCATTGTAGGTAACACTATGCTTCGAAAAAGATAAATATCTTCAATTTCATCTTAGTTTGGTTTTAATAGGAAAACAATATCAAGATATGTTAATAGGAGAATACTTTTGGATGATAGCACCTTGGAAGGCAATTGGGAAATCATGTGTAGAGATCCTCATTCTGATAGGATTGATGAAGGAATCAAGAATTTGGTCACATTATTTTGGAATGATAATACACATCCTTCATCAAACAATAGAGATGTTATCAAACATAGAATTTCAGCTAATTAATATGAATATCATATGAAACATTGGTTGGACACAACACAACATGAAATGTATGTATCATTTTGTAGTTCAAATCCTAATATAAGGATTGGGAAAACATGGTTTAAAAGATTGAAGCCATATTATATCATGACAAACAATGTGTTTGAAACTTGCTATTGTCATTATCATATTGAATTTGATCTCCACTATTAGGTTTTTCAAACGTTTGTAGAAGACACTTATGGTTTTGAAACTGCTCCTCCTACTAGATGAAGTGAGTTCATCTCATCCATTTTATGTGACAAAAGAGATGATGTAGCTGGACAAATAAATTGCATAAAAGGAATATGTCAAACATGTGCTGATTTATCTATTTTTCCTTTGAAAAATGAAAATATTGATGTAACAAAGATGGTAAATTGCAAGAGTTAAAAATATGTAAAGAATGAAACAAAATTTAGGAAAGAATCTAAAAGGTTAGAATATGTTGAAGAGCACATAAATGTTGGAGTATTTATGGAAAATATTAAAAAATTGATTCAACGCTACATTCATCATGCTTTTTTTGCAAAGTGGCAAGCACAACAATTCCAAACATTGAGAGACAATTTCCCACTTGGAACTATTGTATCAGTTGTTGATTTGTATAAAATTATTCCTTTGTTCATTAAAAGGCAATTCAATCGAAATACTATTTTTTAGATAAAATTACTATTATGGTACATGTGTGTTATCAACATGCACAATTAGATTTGGGTGGTATTCAAAGCACATTTGAAGCATAGGTCATCAAGAAGGAATGCCATTTTTATATAAGTAATGATAGAGAGCATGACATTCATTATGTAGATATCATCGAGACCATTTTATGCACTATATAGATATCATCTTAATGAAAACATACCATATGTCTGGAGTTTATTTGAGAGTGGACATGGAAAAGGTGAACATGATGGTGCTAGAGCTTGCATCAAACATGCTATACGAAAGTATCAAATGAATTATAAGGGAGTTCATATAAAAAATGCATATGATGTTGTTGAATGGTGCAAGACACATTTCACACCAAATGAGAATGACACGTCATCATGATTGACTTAAGGGATGCCACAAAAAATTTTGGGAGATAAAAGGTATGCACACATTTTTAAATTATTTGAAAGTGTTTAAATTTTTTTATGTATTCTTTATTCAAATTATATTTATAGAATGTATTATATATGTATTTTTTCAGGTTTGGATAGAAAAATTATGCATGGTTGCAATAGGATAGAAAAGACTTGATCTTTGCATTCAGTTATGAGTATTAATTGTCACAATTGGATGTTGAACACTATGGACTACTCATTCTTTTGTTGTCATTGCATTGCTGACAATTATGATGAATGTATCAATCAAGACCATGGATATGTAGGTGCATGGAATATAGTGCCATTAGTTGTTACTGATACATTTGATAGAGATGAAGATGAAAACTTTGATGATGTCCCTTTGATTTCTACTGATTACGATCATATCTCAGGGTTGGTCAAAATTGGTAAGTATATATATTTCACATTATATGGTCCATTGAGCTGCATGTATAGATAGATAGATAGATATATAGATTGAACTAAGTAAATTTTAAGATCTCACACATGTATATATAAATTTACTAAAGAGATATCTTTGCAATGATTGTTGAGCATGGAAATGTAGGAGTTGGTTATTATTTACTGTGTTGTACTGTAGAGAGGATGAAGTTACTGGAACCTGAAGAAAGTGATGGAATGTTGTTCCCCATAGGTTTGTACATGCTTTACATCAATATATTGAACTCAATTTGTAAATTTTAAATTTCAACCTTTTAACAAATTTCAAATTTAGTTTGTTTATATATATATATATATATATATATATATATATATATATATATATATATATATATATATATTGTTAAGGTTTGCAACTTGCAGGTTCAATTGTTTTAGAGGGAACATATTTCAAGAAAATCAAATTAATTCAACACGGTATTCACTTTGTTGATTACCAACCATAAAATAAGGTGTTTCAATATAGTAACCTAGTAGTTGCCACATTCATTTGTCTCCATACAGTTAAATCTCAACGTAGATATTGTAAGTGGAGACTAGATAATGAGCATCATGAGAGAATATTACATGTTCTCCATGAAAGGTATGAACCACTTGAGTTGGTCTAAAAAGTATAATATGTATACCTATTTCACGTGTTAGGACTTACTTGATATCTCTGGATTAAATTTCACTATACTAAATATTTATATATTTAAACATATGATGGACTATAATTTGTTGATATATGATTGACCTATTTGATGGTTCAATGGTTTTAATATATACAATTTTATGTATGATTATATATATATGGTTGTATAAATGTATGCTTTTATGTATGCTTTGATTATTCAATGATTTTTATGATACTTATTGTCCATTGGTTACATGTCTTAACTAGTTATTCTTTATGAAATTAGGACACTAAAAAATGATGAAATTAGTTAGATTACTTATGACATGTGTTAGTTCTAGAATGATTTAGAATAGTTATTGTCCATTAGCTACATGTATTAACTAGCTATTTTGTATGATATTAATTCTAGATCCCCTTAAGACACTAAAAAATGATGAAATTAGTTAGATTACTTATGACATGTGTTATTTCTAGAATGTGTTAGAATATTTATTGTCTATTAGTTACATGTATTAACTAGTTATTTTTTATGATATTAATTCTAGATCCCCTTAAGACCTCCCCTTAAGATTGCTTATTAGTTAGAATAGTTATTATCCATTAGTTACATGTATTAACTAGTTATTTTTATGATATTAATTCTAGATCCCCTTAAGACCTCCCCTTAAAACATCCCCTTAAGATTTATTATTATTTAAAGATCCCCTCAAGACACTAAAAAATGATAAAATTAGTTAGATTACTTATGACATGTGTTAGTTCTAGAATGAGTTAGAATAGTTATTGTCCATTAGTTACATGTACTAACTAGTTATTTTTTATGATATTAATTCTATATCCCCTTAAGAACTCCCCTTAAGACCTCCCCTTAAGATTTCTTATTGGTTAAAGATCCCCTTAAGAAACTAAAAAATGACAAAATTAGTTAGATTATTTATGACAAGTGTTAGTTCTAGAATGAGTTAGAATAGTTATTGTCCATTAGTTACATGTATTAACTAGTTATTTTTTTATGATATTAATTATAGATCCCCTTAAGACCTCCCCTTAATACCTCCCCTTAAGATTGCTTATTAGTTAGAATAGTTATTGTCCATTAGTTAGATGTATTACCTAGTTATTTTTTATGATATTAATTCTAGATCCCTTTAAGACCTCCCTTAAGAGTTCTTATTAGTTAAAGATCCCCTTAAGACACTAAAAAAAAGATGAAATTAGTTAGATTTCGTATGACATGTTAGTTCTAGAATGAGTTAAAGTAGTTATTGTCCATTAGTTACATGTATTAACTTGTTATTTTTTATGATATTAATTCTACATCCATATAATAAAATGAAACCATCTAATCAAATCATACTATCTAATCAAATGAAACTATCTAATCTAATCAAATGAAACCATCTAATCATATCATCTAATAAAATAAAACAATATAATCAAATCATATATCATCAAATCAAATCATATCATATCATCTAATCAAATGAAACCATCTAATCAAATCATATTATCATCTAATCAAATCATATCATCTAATCAAATGAGATTATCTAATCAAATTAGATGATCTAATCAAATGAAACCATCATAAATCTATATAATGTCAAATCATAAATCCTCTATGTCTAGAGGTCTGGATAGCATATAAATATATGTCTCAAATCATAAATTGAAATTATCAAACATATACTAGTGACATATATAATGAGTCTCAAATAAAAGATATGTGCAATATGTCCTAAACTAGGGAGTCATCTAGGTGCATGCAAACATAGTGACCCTCTAACAGATTGCCATGAGAATCCTCTAGTTGTGAGGCAACAATTAATCCCTACAAATATAAATGCATGTATATAATAATGTAAAATACTTAAAATATTATAAATGCATTTGTAAAACTTACCTGACCACTACTAGGTGTCACATCCATTGAATCTCTCCTATGAAGAGCATCCTCTAGCTATGAAGTGGCAACTGACCCCTACAAATTTAGTAGAACAGTTGGTTATATACATGTGCATAGTATATATTATGTAAATTACTTGAAATATATAAATACATGTGTACACATGCATGCTTAAACCTACATATATCTAAAACTTACCTGACCACTAGTAGGAGTCACATCTATTGGATCTCTCATATGAAGATGCTCTGAGCCTACACTAGAGCTAACATGCTTTGCTAGCTATGCATGTAAACTATTATACATTGAACAAAAATCAATACACACATCTATAATTAATTGTTCACTAAAACTCCTAAGAAAGGAGAAAAGAAAAATTTATATATCTGGGTCTCAGGAGTAGGAGGATCATCAATGCGCTACACTATCATATCATCAACTGAAACTGCATCACCCACACTACCTTCAGTCCTGAACCTCTCTAGTAATGAAGAGTGTAGGGGTGACACTAGTTTGGAGGGGAGTGATGTAGAGCCTGAACCATCAAGATGCAATAACATATCCATAAATGATCCAACATTAGCGCCAATGTCCACCTGACCCAACCCACACAACTTCTCATCCAATGTGTATAGGCCCTTAGTGGTGATATGTACATCTCCAACCTGTATACTTAGATCTGTAGTTGTAGAGTGATCTGTTGGTGTAGAGTGCTCTGCATTATGTTGTGCCTGACTAGATGGTGTGTCCTATGTTAGTGGAACTATAGGAGCCCGTGCAAGTTTGATGACATCCCTAATTGAATGTACTGGGATCCTCTACATGTTAGCAATATAAGGATAGGACTGTAGGAGATCCTCCAAAAAGTAAAGGGCCACATCTAAATGGCTATGATGACTCGAAAGTGCTCGTATCTCTCCAGGTTCAGGAAGACCTACAGCTCAATATGTCTCATCACTGACACCTAGAATAGTACTAGATGAAGCCTCAGAAGATGATCTACCTCTACCTGGTCTAGTCAAAATGTATCTGCCCACTAAATCTCAAGTGATGGAAATCTACCCTATCCTATCTACTACTCCCCTTTGAGATGCAATGACCAATCTATCTGTAGTAGCAGCCATCGTTGGTGTTACTGTCAGAGTCCTCTGCCCAACCAATTTTCTATGAGGTTGTACAACTCAAGTAGCCCTATGATACTGATCATGGTCTACAACCCTACTGTTTCCCTAACCATAATATCTAGGAAGATCTAAATAGTTGACTCTGAGTTCCAAATAGAACTCATTGTACAACTGTTGTGAAAAATATAAAGAAATCTGGTCGTTATTAGGATAAGGACCATGTGCTACAAAAAGTTGAGGGAATATCATGCATGTGATCTGAAAAATCACACACCATGTGACCTGATATGCCCTCACCTTGGGCTTCCCCTCATAATGTGGGTAAACCTCTTGTTTGATGATTCCCTTGGGGACATGAATCTGAACCATCTCCAAGGAAACATAACCTAAGACCTCAGCTCTCAACTCTCAAAAAATAGTATCACCTACGTGAGACATGAAGGAGGAGTGGGATCTCAATCTAGCATTCATCTCCTCCAAACTAGTTAATACACTGACACAAGTATCTCTATATATGCTATCTACTGAAGATGTACCGATGGACTCTCTAAGTCAAACCATCTGTGTGTTAGCAGTATAAAAAATGGTTTCTATATCAGGAGTGCGAGGTGCATCCTGAGTGGCCATTTAGATACATAACATGTGAAAGCTAAGTGTTAACAATTAAGTACTTGATTACATGGGTATGTGCAGGATCATGGTATGCCAAAAAGTGACAATGTGAAAAAGAAGTCCTGATTGATAGGCTCTTTGAAAAACAACTATAACTTTCAAACAGTATTAAATTTTTGAAATCTTAAATATACATCACATTCTATGCTTCACCTAATATAATAATAATAAACAATTCTTTCAATTTGATGAAGTTTAGACAAAGTTAAGATGGTTAGACACGAGATTTTTTATATTCAGGAAAATTTGTAGCAGAAAAATCAGAATTAATTATTTACTTAGAAAAAATTACCAAACAATATACATCACATCCAGACATGAGTCTACTACTTTTATCTAGAATCTTATAAAAAAATATTATCATTTGACTTTGTTTAATGTGGTCAGACATACACCTACTTGTTATCTTTCTAGTCTTGATTGATAGACTTATTGAAAAATAGCTTTTTGTACTACAAGAAAAATAAAAAAAGTTTTCAATTTGATAAAGTTTAGACTAAGTTAACATGGTTAGACACAAGAGTTTTTGTATTGTGGAAAAGTTGTAGAAGAAAAATCATAATTAATTATTTACTTGGAAAAAAATACAAAAAAAATATGTGTCACATCTAGACATGAGTCTACTACTTATATCTAGACTCTTGTAAAAAAATTTATCATTTGATTATGTCTAAGGTGGTCAGACATACACCTACTTCTTTTTTATTTCCTGAAATTTTCATACTACTACATTGAAATTTTAAATTTTTAACATATAGAATAATTATTTTTCAAAAGAGGCCTAGTATCTTAGAAACTAAATTCAATTTTCTACAGATTCTCTTCATACATATTTTTTATATAATATTTATAACTTGTTCAAATTTTTATGTCAACTTGCCTAAACTTGATTTTATAAATTTTCATTGCCACTTAAGGGCCTAGTTTGGCATACCATGATCCTGCACATACCCACATGTTATAACTATGTGTAAAATGGAAACTAATATATGAATATATCAAATTATACTTAAATTTATAACACTAGAGTGTACTAATAGTCGTAAAGGGTCCTAGAATATACTAACTAGTATTAAAATAGATCCTATTACATCAAGTAAGTGGACTTATTCAGTTTTAAGGGTCCTGGGATGTACTAATTGATTTTAATAGGTCATATTAGTCCTATTAGGTCTTAAGTCTAGTCTTATTAAGTATTAAGTGGGCCTATTATAGGTCCTAAGGATCCTAAGGGTTCTTAAAATGTTTTATGTCACAAAAGGGGTCCTAAAGGAACCTAGAGTGTAATAATAGTCCTAAAGGGTTCTTGGATGTACTAATTGGTATTAATAGGTCCTATTAGGTCAAGTAAGTGGTCTTATTAGGTCTTAAGGGTCCTAGCATGTACTAATTGGCATTAATAGGTCCTATTAGGTCAAGTAAGTGATCTTATTAGGTCTTAAGGGTCCTAGGATGTACTAATTGATTTCAATAGGTCATATTAGTCCTATAAGGTATTAAGTCCAATCTTATTAATTCTTAAGGGGTCATATTAGGCCTTAAGGGGTCCTATTATAGGTCCTAAAGAACCTAAGGGTTCTTAAAGAGTTTTATATCACAATAGGGGTCCTAAAGGAACCTAGAGTGTACTAATAGTCCTAAAGGGTCCTTGGATGTACTAATTGGCATTAATAGGTCCTTTAAGGTCAAGTAAGTGGTCTTATTAGGTCTTAAGGGTCTTAGGATGTACTAATTGGTATTAATAGGTCCTATTATGTCAAGTAAGTGGTCTTATTAGGTCTTAAGAGTCCTAGGATGTACTAAGTGATTTTAATAGGTCATATTAGTCCTATTAGGTCTTAAGTCTAGTCTTATTAAGTCTTAAGGAGTCCTATTAGGTCTTAAGGGGTCTTTTTATAGGTCCTAAGGATCCTAAGGGTTTTTAAAGAGTTTTATGTCACAACAGGGGTCCTAAAGGAACCTAGAGTGTACTAATAATCCAAAAGGGTCCTTGGATGTACTAATTGGTATTAATAGGTCCTATTAGGTCAAGTAAGTGGTCTTATTAGGTCTTAACGGTCCTAGGATGTACTAATTGGTACTAATAGGTCCTATTAGGTCAAGTAAGTGGTCTTATTAGGTTTTAGGGGTCCTAGGATGTACTAATTAATTTTAATAGGTCATATTAGTCTTATTAGGTCTTAAGGGGTCGTATTATAGGTCCTAAGGATCCTAAGGGTTCTTAAAGAGTTTTATGTCACAAAAGGGGTCATAAAGGAACCTATAGTGTACTAATAGTCCTAAAGGGTGATTGGATGTACTAATTTGTATTAATAGGTCCTATTAGGTCAAGTAAGTGGTCTTATTAGGTCTTAAGGGTCTTACGATGTACTAGTTGGTATTAATAGGTCCTATTAAATCAAGTAAGTGGTCGTATTAGGTCTTAATGGTCCTAGGATGTACTAATTGATTTTAATAGGTCATATTAGTCCTATTAGGTCCTAAGTCTGGTCTTATTAAGTCTTAAGGGTTCCTATTAGGTCTTAAGGGGTCCTATTATTGGTCCTAAGGATCCTAAAGGTTCTTAAAGCATTTTATGTCACAATAGGGGTCCTAAAGGAACCTAGATTGTACTAATAGTCCTAAAGGGTCCTTGGATGTACTAATTAGTATTAATAGGTCCTATTAGGTCAAGTAAGTGGTATTATTAGGTCTTAAGGGTCCTAGGATGTACTAATTGGTATTAATAGGTGCTATTGGGTCAAGTAAGTTGTCTTAGTAGGTCTTAAGGGTCCTAGGATGTAGTAATTGATTTTAATAGGTCATATTAGTCCTATTAGTTCCAAAGTCCAATCTTATTAATTCTTAAGGGGTCCTATTAGGTTTAAGGGGTCCTACTATAGGTCCTAAGGATCCTAAGGGTTATTAAAGAGTTTTATGTCTACGTGAATAACATTTATACATGTAACTCTAAAGCATATGTACATAATTTAGAGAGAGAGAGAGAGAGAGAGAATATTTACTCACTTTAAAAGAAATTTTTTTTAAAATATTTAAATTAATAATTTCTATAAGATCAGTGGAGCCTAAGATACATGAATGGGTCTTTGTGGTCCTATGTGTCTTAAGATATTGTAAGGGATGGATAAGTTTCCTAGAATGTATTAAGGGGTCACATGTCTTTTATGTGTTCCTAAGGGATCCTAGGTTATATTAATTAATTCTAGTATGTATTAAGGGTTGTTGAGGGTGAAAATGGGTCCTAATATCAATTAATAGAACTAATATACATGAATGGGTCTGAGGGAATCCTAAGATACATTAATTGGTCTTGGAGGTCTAAAGGGGTCATATGTGGCTTTAAATGTCATAAGGTATGGATAAGGTTCCTAGAATGCCTTAAGGCTTCGTAGGTGTCATAAATGTTTCTAAGGGATTATCGGTTAAATTAATTGATCCTAATATATATCTTAAGGGTCCTGGAGGCAAACAAATGGGTCCTCTTATGTATTAATGGAATGTAAGATACATGAATGGGTTCTAGGATGTCCTAAGATACATTAATGTGTCTTGGGGGTCATAATGTGTCCTAGGTATCTTAATATGTTTTAAGAGATGGATAAAGGTCCTAGAATGTCTTAAGGGGTCGTATGTGTCATACAAGATCCTCAGGGATCCTAGTATTTCTTAAGGGGTATTCAGGGTGACAGTGGGTCCTTGTATGTATTAATGGAACATAAGATACATCAATGGGTCCTAGGACATCCTAAGATTCTTTAATAGGTATTGCGGGTCCTAAGGTTTCATATTTGTTTTAAGATTTCATAAGGGATCCAGATAAGGGTCAAAGAATGTTAATGGGTCATAGGTTTAATAAGTGATCCTAAGGGATCCTACATTACATTAATTGATCCTAGTATGTCTTAAGGTTTCTTTAGGGAAACAATGGGTCCTAGATGTGTCGTAAGATAGTGTAAGGGATGGATAAGGGTCCTAGAGTGTCTTAAGGGTTTGTGGGTAATATAAGAGGTCCTAAGGGGTCGTAGGTTACATTAGTGGATCCACATATGTATTAATTGAATCTAAGATACATAAATGTCTCCTAGGACAACCTATGATATGTTAATGGGTCTTGAGGATCCGAAGGGCTCATATATATCTTAAAATATCATAAGAGATGTATAATCATCTCGTTGGTTGTGGATTATTCCCTTTGATCTTCAATTTGCAGATTTACACTTTGACGGATAATTCAAATACAAGTCCTGACTCTATCACCACTCCAAAGTCCACAAGGAAGAGGGCCAATTGACAAGGATCAAAGATCCTTCTACTCTTTGAGCTTCAATGCTTAGGTGGGTGTACCTTGACTCACTTCTCTAAAGGAGTCTAAAATAATATTCCACTACATTCAATACAAGAATGTTAAAGATTTATCAAATGATGTTTGTGTTTGTGTGGTTGTCAACCATGAAACTTCAAGATAAAAGACCAGTGCCTTATCCCAGGGCTCAGAGTCACCTAACTATATGCCTCAATTGAATACTTCAAATCAAACATAATGGAAACCAGAGCAAGTGCTTTGCCTATTACCCCTTTCCCTTAAGCACAAGGACATCAAATTCTATACCTGGCTGTAAACTCACTGAATTCACCTAAAAGGGTTTAATCTTAACTTTGTTAGAAACTCAGAGATGAATTCAAAATACTCTTTATTTACCATACATTAACACACTTTGTGACATTAACATATATGAGCTCAGAGACAAGCAAGAAGACATACACAAGATGCAAGATTGGGATTCAATGGTGTTTTCATTAACAAATCTAGAATTAGCATACAATTAGAATAACACCAAGACAAGAGAAAATAAAAAAACCAGACCTCTATCAGTATAATACAGTAAAAAACCAAGGATAAAAAAACAACAATGTTTTGGAACCTCCTCAAAATTCAAAAATTTGCAACCTATACCACTAGCCGCCTTGGAATTCTTAGAGAGAATGCAACAAGCTACGGACAGCTAGGGCTAGGGTCTTAACCACCTGACATGCCAAAATTTACAACAAAATTTATTACAAAGGTAGGAAACCAAGCAATCCAGAGAAAGAAAAATCTCAAAAAGATTTGCAATCATGAAAATCTGTGAGCCAGGAAAGAGAACTAGGAGCTACCATGAAAATCAGTCAAGTCGGCCACCTGTAAACACTTCTCAAGCCAAGAGTGTAATCATTCCTCACGGTACAAATCCCTTTGCAAACAACCACCAGGCACCCTGGACCACACTGCAAATCACTTCTCACCAAACAGGGTCGCTTCTGCATTCAATTCCATAAAAATATGGTACCCTCTGTCACTGAAAATTCATAGAAAATCAAACCTAAAAATGCAACGGTTATAAGCACTTCGTGGGCACTAAGTTATTCAACTGTTTCCCCTAGTCACACAACCGCGCATCCACAACACACCACCATAGGAAACAACCTCGTAACTTATGCTTGGTCGCATGATCGCATAACCTAGAAATGGGTTATGCAAACATGGGACACCCGTTAATCACTTCCTTCTCTATAACCGCTGACGCCACCGCTTGCCAAAATAGGGTATGTTGCATGTTTGCAAGCCAGAAAACTGGCCCATGAGAACATGTGACAACCCACAAACATGCACCCAGCCGACTGTTAAAACACCGCCTAGAAATCCAAGCCCGGGCCCGCATTCAAACCATAAAATTTTCCCAGCTCAGACCAACTAGAGATCACCACGACACATCCACCAACAGGACCACCAAGAAACTATAGATGGGCCCCAGGAACACATGGCACTCTGTCGGATGATCGCATAGCCCAGAGATGGGCTATGTGAACATGTGGCAACCCGTACACCGCAACCACCACAACCGCTAAGCCAAGGGGTTAGTCACATGATTGCATAACCCAGAAATGGGTTATGCAAACATGCGACAACCATGAACACAATGCCACAGCCTCATAAACAATCTACCAGGCCACAGACCTGGGCCCACCTACCATGTGTCACACCACCACTCACCCAGAAGACACCCCACCAGACTTAGCGAATTGGTGACAAAGGACCTTTGCCAATTCGCCAAACATTTCATGCCTTCGCTAAACACTTAACAACTTCCCAACTATCATTCGCACAATCGCCAGACCAACTAGCAAATCCTCTTTTCCTCTTGTGAATGTACAACCACATTAAACTTTGTCAGCACCATCGGATTTTACAACTCCACCAAACACTAGACTACACTTGGGCCTACCAGATGCCACATGTCACCATTTTATTTGTTGTTCACGCCTGGTCACACTGACATGGGACCCACTTTCCTTAGGTGTCAAGATGAACAGCTGGCGTAAGATCCATCCTCATCACAAACCCCTCTGACAATAGCCCCACCTGAGCACATTCACATCAACCAATAAGAAACCTCCACCTATGCAGACATGTCAGACAGTCCCACTCGCACAACAGGAAACCTGGCACAACGGAATAAAATCCAACGGATGGCACATGATCACAAAGGTTTGGAATATTCCTTGCGATCATACACCGACCGTTAGATTAAAAGCCTTCAACGTGGGCCCGCCTGACAACAAATCCACCTCAGCACTATGTACATGTGTCATCTAGTCACATGATCGCATAGCTGAGAGAAAGGTTATGCGATCATGCGATAGCCAATCCAAAACTACCACATCGTCGCCAAGAACATAGCCCAAACAACAACCACCAACACGAAGAGCCAGGACCCACGTGGACAAATGGCAAGCGGTTGCATGATCGCATGTCAAAAAAGTTAGACATGCGGCCATACGACAGCCAATAAGAATATGTCATCTATCCCCCATCATCGCGCTTGCACAGTTAGAGAAAACACCACAAACAAGGAAGTAGCGTGAGGTTGAAAACACACAAAGTTTCTGATACGTCAATAGACAAGCACACAAAGTAGGAAGTACAAGGTTGAAAACAACACAAAGGTTGAAAACACACAATGTTTTTGACACTGTGGCAAATTTTTAAAAATGCTTCCCGCGGACCTTAGAATTTGCAAATCTTTCTAGGTTTTGCACATTAGGAGATGCAGTTTGAACCAGGGCTAGGTGACAACATAAACTACTAGGGGTAGGACACGCATACCATGAAACACTAAAGATTTTCATCACAAGTCAAGACTGAGATTGTAGGCATGGCAGGATAGCAAAACAAAAACATTACAGGGAATAGGCCAATTATAAAGGATTTTCCAATGATAGAAAATTGACCTAATAGTGGCTTTGTCTAGGGATGTATGCCTCCTACAGGCATAGCAAGGACTTAGAATCACTGGTTAAAGTAGACCATCCCACAGGACAAAAATGCAGAGACCAAGGAACAAGTAGGGCAAGACCAAGAAACATGACTAGAAACTGACAGACCAGGGCAAAACAGGGTAGGGGAAAGCAACCTATATACAAGAATTTACAAGATGTACAACCCTAACTACTTTTCATGGAAAGAAGAGTACCTCAAATGAAGTACTGCTTCAAGAATTGTCCATGAACTGGCAAATCTTGAATATCACCACTAAAATCCTTGATGATGTAAGAATCTTGGCCCCATTTCTCATGAATCAGATATGGCCCTAACCAATTGGGATCAAACTTACCATTTTTCCCCTTATCCTCCAATCTGGCATTCCAAACTAACACCAAATCACCAGGTTCAAACTTTCTGTCAACAGTCTTTTTATCATATAGATTCTTAACCTGCAACTGCAATTTGGCATTCCTTGCAAATGATTCTCTTCTAGTTTTATCCAACCTAATGAGGTCCTCCATTCTCAACTACATCTCATCATCAATGTCATCATCATACAACTGCACAAACTTGTACATCTCCAACAAATTATTCTGAGGCATTCTAGCATGAATTCCATACACCAGGTCAAATGGTGCACAACCAATTGCCTTCTTCACAGTTACCCTATCAACCCATACAGCTAATGGAAGCTTTGAATTCCATGCCCTCTTATTCTTCTCCAGAATTCTCTTCAAGATTTTAATCAAGCTCTTATTAGTAGATTCTGCCTAACCATTTCCTTGCAGATGATAAGGTGAGGAATTAGAAATCTGAACTCCCAAACCTTTGCAAAAGTCCTTATATTCGGTAGACCTGAAGCACATAGCATTATCACTCACTATCCTCTCAGGGCACCCAAACCTTGTAACAATATTGTTCATCAGGAAATCAATTACCACCCTGCTAGTTGCATTCCTTGTAGGTACAGCTTCTACCCACTTTGTAAAATAATCAGTGGCAACTAAGATCCATGAATGTCCTCCACTTGACTTGTTTGGTATCTCCCCTATGAAATCAATTCCCCACTACTGGAAAGGAGCCTAAACTTCGATTGGTTTTAATGGTACATTACCTGAAAACTTAAGCTTACCAGAGAACCTTTGACAAGCATCATATCTCCTTACCAACTGCTCTGCATCCCTAAAGATTGTGGGCCACCTAAATCTTGCTCTCAAGATCTTATGAGCAGTTGTTTTACCCATGTGATTCCCACCACAAACTCCCTCATGCATCTCCTTCAACAACACATTAGCCTGATTCTCATCTACAAATTTCAATAGTATGCAATCCAAATTTTTTCTATACAACTTACATTTCACAATTACATACTTGATGGCCTGTAACTTCAATGTCCTCTTTTGATTATCATTCATACTATCTGGACACCTCATGTTTCTCAAATAGTAAATAATATCCTGATACCAAATACAATCATCCATATCACATGTATAATCAATTTCAAAATGATTTACCTGGTTTGCATCAGGATTGGATTGGGCCATCAACTTTGCCAATCCCTATCCTCTAACCAACTTAGTGATCTGGATTTCAACATTGAACTCCTAGATCCTATTGATCCATCTGCATCTTCTTCTAGACACCTCTTGCTGTGAGAAAATGTCCTTGATAGCTGCACTTGGTACAAAAGCAATCACAACTACTCCCATCAAGTAACATCTAAAGGCCTTGATTTCCTTCACAAGTGCATAAGCCTATTTTTCATTTATGTCATATTTCAACTCTGCAGCCTGGAAAGATTTACTGAAAAATGCAATAGGCTGCTCAAAACCATCCTTATTCTTTTGTAACAAAACTACACCAATAGTGTGAAAGGATGCAAAAGAAAATATATGCATTGGGACACTATAATCAGGTGCCTTTAGCACTGGTGCATCTTTGATACCCTGCTTGATATTCTTGAAAGCCTCATCAGGCTCACCCTCCCAATTGATTATAGATCCCTTCTTCAACATCTTGGAAATAGGTCTAGTAACCTCTGCAAAGTTTGTCACAAACCTCCTTAGAAAATTGACCTGACCAAAGAAGGACTAAATCCCTTTAACATTCTTTGGCCTTTGAATTTTATCAATTACTACTACCCTCTCAGGGTCAATTCTCACCCCTTGCTTCCCAACTAAGTGGCCAAGCAACTTACCTTCTATGACACCAAAAGAACATTTCCTTGGGTTTAATGAAATGCCAAATTCCAAGGCCCTAATAAATATTTTCTCTAAATGAGCACAATGGTCCTCTTCCTTCTTGGAATAGGCAGTTAGATCATCCTAATACACAACAAGGAAATTATTAATGAAATCTGAAAAGGCAACATCCATTGCCCTCTGAAAAGTAGCACCAGCATTTGTGAGACCAAAAGACATTCTCACATAAACATATGTTCCCCAAGGTGTTGTAAAGGTTGTCTTGAATTGTTCTGATTCCTTAACAATGACCTAATTGTAGTCAGAGAAACCATCCATCATTGACATCAATTCTGATCTGATTACTCTTTGCAACATAGCCTCCATATTGGGCAAACAATAGTTATCTTTCAATAAGCTGATGTTCAAATTTTTGAAGTCCACACAAAGCCTGATGTCACCATTCTTTTTTCTTAGAGGAATAAGATTTGACACCCAAGAAGAATGCCTTATAGGCTTGATAATGCCAGCATCTCTCAACTTCATTAACTCTTCTTGCATCTTGGGTGCCAAAGTAGGATTAATAGGCCTTTGCTTTTTCCAGAAAGGTTTAGCATCTTCTCTCAATGGAATAACATGCTGAAATAAATCCTCTCTATAAACCTTTAGGTCATCATATGACCATGCAAAAATATGCTTGAATTTCCTCAATAATTCAATCAAAGGTCTCCTTACCTTTTGAGATATATCTCTGCCAATGTACACTTTCTTAGGTGCCTCATGTGATCCAAGATTTATCTCCTCAAGATCAACATGATCTTCTCCTTTGATATTCTTTTGAACTCTATCTTGGTTGTCAAAGATGGTCTCCAAAATAACAAGCCCCTTGGGCACCTTGTTAGTTCTAAGCTGAATGACCTCATTTCCTAAGACAACCTCCCTTCCTTCTATTGACTCAACCAAGGCTGAACAATCAAGCTCCTGACCATGATACTGATCCTTACAATCCATAAACTTCAAAATGTCATTATCATCATCAAAAACTTGCCAATTCTCAATATTGTCTGGTATACTAGGCCTAGCCTGAATTTTGACTTTAGAAATACCAGAGAATGTAACATCATTAGGATTGATTGCAATATTGGCCAACAAGTCAGCCATCTTGTTGTTACTCCTATCCCTCCACTCAATATTAAAGGCATCAAAATGCTCAATCAAATCCCACACTGCATTCCTATATTGTTTCAACCTTCTATTCTTGGAAGCATACACTGACCTCACTTGGGACACCACCAACTCAGAATCACCAACAACACTTATGCATTTTATACCATGCTTTTGTGCCAACCTCAGTCCTAACAACAAGGCCTCATTTTCTACTATATTGTTGGTACAAAAGAAATTCAATGTGAAAGAGAACTTGTAGGTGTTTCCATCAGGAGAAATAAGTAAAATACCTGCTCCTGCACCATCTTTGCAGTTTGCACCATTAAAGTACATGACCCACAAATCACCCTCCACAGAGTCAGCATCTACCTTAGTAGAAATAGGTGACAAAACAAGCTCATTTTCAAATATAGGGATCTCTTCCCTAAAAGCATTTACATTAGTATCCACAAAACATGTAGTTTCATTATCTATGTTTCTCTCAATCATGTGGCATACTCTTGGCTCTCGTTCAATCTTGACAAACTAATCATCAATCTTGAAAGTTGCATAGGACAAATCACACTGTAAACTTCCACCCATGGTAGCACTCCACCTTCTAGATAGCAAAATCCCATAATGAGGAGGGATATCCACCACTAAAACACTCATTGTTATCTCTTTCTCTAGATATGCTGCCAACCTATATGGCATTGCATTGATAGTCCCAATGACTGGTACCTCCCTCTAATCCATTGCACAACATCTGCCCTGCACTTTATCAACTTTAAGGCACAACCTCTCCATGATTTTGAAAGGAATGACAGTATTAGAGGCACCACTATCAATCATACAATTTCTTAATTTCATCCCATTCACAAGAAAACTTAAGAAGAATGGGTCAATATTTTCAAGGATGGCATTAACAGAACTATCCAAATATATTGGAGGAATTTGAGACACAATTCCCTAAGTAGCAACATCCTTCAAAGCTTTATCCTGAGATCCACTACATGAAGTATCATTTTTGTGAGTATTACCAACCCATGCAATAGCCTTATCTTTATGTTCAGGGATCCTCAACAATTCTGACAATGGAACCTTAACTGTAATTTGTGACAACAAAGATAACATGTCAACAAGGGTAGAAGGAGGAATCTCAATCTACATTGCCTTAACATCCTTTTGCTTGTCTAACATATTAGGTGTATTGACCACCCACATTTTCTCAACCTTAGCCATTGTGTTAACTGGCTTCTCAATCTCACAAGAGATCTTTTCAATTCCAACTCCCTTAGGCTTACAATGTTTACCTTTTACATTCTTTAATTTCACCATGTGATCAACCTTTGATTTGTTCTCGTTAGGTTCTCCAGAGTTGGTACTCTTTATAAACATTCCTGTAGCTTTCTCATTTATATTTCTTGCCACCATGCCTCTAGTTCGCACTTGGGCAATCATTTCTACAGTAATCCTCTCCATCTCTTCTCTAGAAGGTCTTCTCAAATTTACTGGCTAGGGAGAAGAGTTCATGTTACATATTTTCTGATCAATGCACTCACCATCAGAAAAAACCTCTTGATGAAAAAGAGCCTGATCATGTCTTTTCATATTCACATCTACCTCTTCATCAAAATCAGAATCATCTTCATATCCTAGACATGAAGAAGCCATGTTGCAACCAACATCATCTTGTTCCTCTTCTTGTTCTATCTCCTCATCACCACAATCTTGATTTGCAACCATAGATTGTGCAACCACACAATGCTTTGCAGAATGAGGGGACTGGCATGAAACACACCAAGGTACATTCTCCATGACATTTATTGAAGCTTTATGTAGAGGGTCAGGGACACCTCTGTCATTATTTCCTCTTGCAGCAGGGGCAATAAGCTTGCCATCCTTCCATTGGGTGTTGTAGGGGTAATTATGCAGTCTATTCTTCTTACTGAAATTGTTATTGAACCGAGGCCTCTCATTGGTAGGAGCATTGATGTTCCTATTTGTAGGTGCCTTCAAATCCTTCAATGCATTAAGCACCTTATCCAACTTATCTTCTTCTTGCCTGCTAGATCCAACATTCTTATCATTTTCCTTTTTGTATTTCCTGTCCCCAAACAACTTTGGGTCATCTCTCTTTCCACCCAAATTTCTTGATATTTTCATGTTGTTCTCAATATTGATAGCAATACTAAAATCATCCCTAAGAGTTCATGGTTCTTTATCCCTCAATAAATATCCCATCTTCCCATCAAATGCATTGAAGTATGTAGTCAAACAGACATTGTCATCCAACCACATGACTTGGAACAACTTATGCATACCTTTCTAAAATCTCATGTTGAACTCAGCTGTAGACTCATTCTGATTTTTCCTTATGGTATTGAATTCATTCAACATGAAGCTAGCATTAGGCCTATCACCATACTTCTCTTTGAAACATTTCTCAAAAGAGTCCCAAGTATCAATACATCTATCAGGAAGCCTCTTAAACCAATCTCTAGCATCCTCCATTAGAGATTGAAAAAACAATTTCATGACAACATTCTCATGCTCTACCTCATAATCATTAAGCATATCAACAAATAACCTAAGATGCACCTCATAACTTATAGCATTATTACCAGCAAACTTAGGTACCTTATCTCTAATATCATTTGGAAAAGCATTTGGATAGCCAGGAATTCCATCAAAACTTATTTGCCTATAGCCTTCTAATTGCATAGGTCTTCTTTGAAAGCTCAAACTAGTGTTAACCCTAGGAGAAACATTAGCATCTAAATTTATCTATGCATTTGACTACTGCCTAGGATCTGCACCTATCCTAGCAGATGAAGAAGGAAAAGAACTAGTAGCATTACTAAGTGGAATAGCAGTAGTCATAGATGACATACCTAGTTTAGTAGCAGATGGGCCAAGAGCATTAGCTGAAGAATTTTGCAAAAATTGGATCTTCCTTTTCTTTTCTGCAATGGCAGCATCAACCTCAGCTCTCTCTAGTTCTCTTGCAAGGTCCTCATCTTCTTTTCTCCTTCTCTCCATTTCAATGTCCTTATTTGAATCAGGTGGTGGGATCCCTGGTATTGTCACTGGTTTGCTTGCTTGGTCACCCACCATCTTCTGCTTTCCTTTCTCATTCATGATAACAGCAGGTCTGGTAATCCTGTGCCCATCTTTATCTTTAGGCAAAGGGACATAACTTTGCACTTGTCTAATCACAGGGCCCTCATTTTCAAATTCATGATCCTGCAGTAAACATTCCTACTCACTCCTCAAGGCATCAAGATCACCAAACACATCATGCTGCAACATTTTAGGAGCAGAAGCAAGCATCTTGTTTCTCTCCTTCATTTCATTTATTTTTCTCAGAAGAGACTGCCTCTCTATCAAAGCATTTACCTTTTCAGCCTCTCTCTCTTCTTGTAATCTTTTATGTATGGCATCCTATTCTGCCAACTACAACCTCAGTGCTTCCAAGTCATCAAGATCTACCATAATGTCATCAAAACCAGATGACACATCCACATCAGGAAGATTTTGATATGGGAAATGAACCTGCCTATGTCTCATGGGTTCTCCTTTGAATTGATCTTCATCAAGATCCAAGTCAACCTCTAAACCCACATCTCTATTTTCTTCATTTTGACCTGCAAACAATGGACGTTTATCCTGAAATGCAGCCTCAGGGGTATCATGAAATCTCTCTTCAGAGTGACCACCTTCTGATCTAGAAACTCTATTCTGTGAACCATCCTCACTTGAGGATACATGTGGTCTTCTAGCTCTTGCATTTCTCTATTCTCTCATGGGAGCACTGGTAGACTAACCATTCCTTCTAATCCAACTCTTGTTTCCCTGTCTAGGCAATTGCTCTAGAATGACCTCCAAATTTTTTCTAACATATGACCTAGTATTTCTCCTCTTATCCATGCTTCTTTAATATGTTGCACTGGTTCAGACCTTTGAGCCGCCACCCACCTAGATGGGAAATCTTCAAAACACTCAGGAAAACAAGAATAGAAAATAACCTTTCTCTTTACATTCTCCCAAGTAGAATCATTGACTCTTAACAAATGCATATCTTTTAGTTGTCCCCAATAGAGTTGCCATTTTGTTGGTTGTGGATTATTCCCTTTGATCTTCAACTTGTAGATTTACACTTTGATGGATAATTCAAATACAACTCCTGACTCTATCACCACTCCAAAGTACACAGGGAAGAGGGCCAACTGAAAAGGATCAAAGATCCTTCTACTCTTTGAGCTTCAATGCTCAGGCGGGTGTACCTTGACTCACTTCTCTAAAGGAGTCTAAAATAATATTCCACTACATTCAATACAAGAATGTTAAAGATTTATCAAATGATGTTTGTGTTTGTGTGGTTGTCAACCATGAAACTTCAAGAGAAAAGACCAGTGCCTTATCCCAGGGGTCAGAGTCACCTAACTGTATATCTGAACTGAATACTTCAAATCAAACATAATGGAAACCATAGTAAGTGCTTTGCCTATTACCCCTTTCCCTCAAGCACAAGGACATCAAATTCTATACCTGGCTGTAAACTCACTGAATTCACCTAAAAGGGTTTAATCCTAACTTTGTTAGAAACTCAAAGATGAATTCAAAATACTCTTTGTTTACCATACATTAACACACTTTGTGAAATTAACATATATGAGCTCAAAGACAAGCAAGAAGACATACACAAGATGCAAGATTGGGATTCAATGGTGTTTTCATTAACAAATCAAGAATCAACATACAATTAGAATAACACCAAGACAAGAGAAAATCACAAAACCAGACCTCTATCAGTATAATACAGTCAAAAACTAGGGACCAAAAAACAACAATGTTTTGGAACCTCCTCAAAATTCAAAAAATTGCAACCTATACCACTAGCTACCTTGGAATTCTCAGAGAGAATGCAACAAGCTACAGATAGCTAGGGCTAGGGTCTTAACCACCCGACATGCCAAAATTTACAATAGAATTTATTACAAAGGTGGGAAACCAAGCAGTCCCGAGAAAGAAAAATCTCAAACAGATCTGCAATCATGAAAATCTGCTAGCCAGGAAAGAGAACTAGGAGCTGCCGTGAAAATCAGTCAAGTCGATCACCTGCAAACACTTATCGAGCCAAGAGTGTAATCATTCCTCACAGTATAAATCCCTTTGCAAACAACTGCCAGGCACCCTGGACCACACTGAAAATCACTTCTCACCAAATAGGGTCACTTCTGCATTCAATTCCATAAAAATATGGTACCCTCTGTCATTGAAAATTCACAGAAAATCAAACCTGAAAATGCAACGGTTATAAGCACTTCGCGGACACTAAGTTCTTCAACTGTTTCGCCTAGTCACGCAACCACACATCCACAATACACCACCATAGGAAATGAGCTCTTAATTTATGCTTGGTCACATCATCTCATAACCCAAAAATAGGTTATGCGAAAATGTGACACCCATTAATCACTGCCTTCTCTATAACCACTGACATCACCGCTTGCCACAACAGGGTATGTCGCATGTTTGCAAGCCAAGAAACTGGCCCACATGAACATGTGACAACCCACAAACATGCACCCAGCTGACTGTTAAAACACCGCCTAGAAATCCAAGCTCAAGCCCGCGTTCAAACCATAACATTCTGCCAGCTCGAACTAACTAGAGATCACCATGACACATGCACAAACAGGACCTCCAAGAAACTACAGACGGCCCCTAGGGACATGTGGCACTCTGTCACATGATCACATAGCCCGAAGATGGGCTATGCGAACATGCGGCAACCCGCAAACTGCAACCACCGCAACCGCTAAGCCAGGCGGTTAGTCGCATGATCACATAACCCAGAAATGGGTTATGCAAACATGCAACAACTGTGAACACAATGCCATAGCCTTGCAAACAATCTGCCAGGCCACCTACCTTGTGTCACACCACTAGTCACCCAAAAGATGCCCCACCACACTTAGCAAATTGGCGACAAAGGACCTTTGACAATTCAACAAACGTTTCGTGCCTTCGCTAAACACTTAGCGACTTCCCGACTATCATTCACACAATCACCAGACCAAATAGAAAATCCTCTTTTCCTCTCACGAATGTGCGACCACATTAAACTTTGTTGGCACCGCTAGATTTTACAACTCCACCAAACACTAGACTACACTTGGGCCCGCCAGATGCCACATGTCACCATTTTATTTGCCATTCACACCCGGTCACACTGACATGGGACCCACTTTCCTTAGGCATCAAGATGAATGACTGGTGTAAGATCCATCCTCATCACAGACCCCTTTGACAATGGCCCCACCTGAGCACATCCACATCAACCAATAAGAAACCTCCACCTGCACAGACATGTCAGATGGTCCCACTCGCACAACAAGCAACCTGGCACAATGGAATAAAATCCAACGGATGGTGCATGATCGCAAAGGCTTGGAATATTCCTTGCGATCATACACAGACCATTAGATTAAAAGCCTTCAATGCGGGCCCACCTGACAACAAATCCACCTCAACACCGTAGACATATGTCACCTAGTCGCATGATCACATAGCTAAGAGAAAGGTTATGCGATCATGCGATAGCCAATCCAAAGCTGCCACATCGTCGCCAGGAACATAGCCCAAATAGCAACCACCAACACGAAGAGTCGGGACCCATGTGGACAGATGGCAAGCGGTCGCATGATTGCATGTCAGAAAAGTTTGACATGCGGCCATGCGATAGCCAATAAGAATATGCCATCTATCCCCCATCGTCGCGCTTGCGCAGTTAGAGAGAACACCACAAACAGGGAACTAGCGCGAGGTCGAAAACACACAATGTTTTCGATGAAAGAGGATCAAAAACACACAAAGTTTCTGATATGTCTACAAACAAGTGCACAAAGTAGAAAGTACATGGTCGAAAGCAACACAAAGGTCGAAAACACACAATGTTTTCGACACTGGCAAATTTTAAAAAATGCTTCCCGCGAACCTTAGAATTTGCAAATCTTTCTGGGTTTCACACATTAGGAGATGCAGTTTGAACCAGGGGCAGGTGACAACATAAACTACTAGGGGCAGGACACGCATACCATGAAACACTAAAGATTTTCATCGCAAGGCAAGACTGAGATTGTAGGCACGGCAGGACAGCAAAACAAAAACATTGTAGGGAATAGGCCAATTACAAAGGATTTTGCAATGACAAAAAATTGACCTAACACATCCAATAATGTTAATGGGTCATAGGTATGATAAGTGGTCTAAGGGATCTTTTGGTTACATTAATTGATACTAGTATGTCTTAAGGGTTCTTGAGGGAAATGATGGGTTCACATATGTATTAACATAAGGTAAGATAGATGAATGTGTCCTAGGACATTTTAATATATAATAATGGGTCGTATCGGCCCTTAGAGGTCCTATGTGTCTTAAGATGTTATAAGTGATGTGTAAGGTTCCTAGAATGTCTTAAGGGGTTGTAGGCATCATAATAGGTCCTAAGGGATCATAGGTTACATTAATTCATCCTAATATATATCTTAAGGAGTGTTGAGTGAAACAAAGAGTCCTTGTATGTATTAATGGAACTTAACATACATCAACAGGTCCTAGGACATCCTAATATGTATTATAAGGTCTTGATATTCCTAAGGGATCCTATGTGTCTTAATATGTCGTAAAGGAGGGATAAGGGCCCTAAAAACTTATTACTATATTTTCCTAACATATTCTAACATACTACTAGATCATTTTCTAAAATATAACTATGATTTTCTAAGATTTCTACAAACTAAAAATTATTTCAAACAAATAACTAACTAATATTTACTAACTTTACTCAAAATGTGTGTAAAGGTGTGAGAGAGAGAGAGAGAGAGAGAGAGAGAGAGAGAGAGAGAGAGAGAGAGAGAGAGAGAGAGAGAGATTCCTAATATTTACTAACTTTAAAAGAAATTTAAAAACAAATATTTTTTATAATTTCTATAAGATCTTAATGTCTTCTAACATTTTCTAACATTTCTTCTATGGTTTCTAATATTTTGTAAATATTTTATAACGGTTTCTAACAAAGTACTACAATTTTCTACCATATTATAACATATTCTAACATTTATACTATGGTGTTTAATATTTGCTAACATTTTCTAACATATTCTAATATATAACTACAATTTTCTAACATTTCTACAAACTAAAAATTATTTAAAACAAATAATTAACTAAAATAAATATAAAACATATAATTTACAATAAAAAAATAAGAAAAATGAGTGTACCTGATACTACTAACAATCTGAAGAGGTTGAAAAATCTTGAGAGGTGTTGATGTCGTACTAGACCTCACTAGTTCGCTCTAAGCCCTGGGTCCACAAAATCCAACTAGTAAACAATGAAAATAAAAAAGGAATGCCAAAAATTTATAAAGAAATCTGGCCAAAAGGGGCTTCGCGTGAAGACCCCACTTCGCATGAAGTACCCTACATAGGGTACTTCGCACAAAGTGGGGTCTTCACGTGAAGTACCCCACACAGGGTACTTTGCACAAAGTGGGTCTTCCCCTTCATTTGAATTACCCCCTTTGAGCGAAGGCCCTAAATTGTGTTTGGTTTGTATAAATCCAATTTTTTTCATCCCAGAAAGTGGGACACGCTATTGTGTTTTAACCCATAAATTATGGGTTGTGGTTTCTATTAGTCATACATATATCAAAATAATCTCATATAGACTTGTGAGGATTAATGCCCAAGCTGACATTATCTAGGGTTTATCTAAAGTTGTTATAAATACTCCTTGACTAGAAATATCAAATCAAAGAAATAGAGTGTTGACGATGACATTGTCTCATATTCTTTCCCAAGAGCTACCACAAGACTTAATAATAAGGAAAAGGGTGCTACACAAATTGATAGTGTGGTGAGAAAAGGTGTGGACTATAAATGATGAAGTTATGAAGAAAAATGAACGCTTACCTAAGAACTTATAAGGGTTTTAGGTTGTGATCCATTTCTTTTTATGTTGTTGGTTTACTGTTGGTCTATGGATGATTAACTGCTAGTTTCTTTTTTGGACTAGTTTACATTGTAAGGGTTTAAGGTCCTTCAAAAACTTATTTTCCTTTAATAAAAAAACTTTTCTTGGCACTCATTTACTCATGTGGATTTAGCTCCATCATTACCCAATCTTCTCTACCATATATAGTATAAAATACTCTTCCTCATTATAAGATATTTTCCACCAAAATATGACCTCATCTTGCTAATTTTTCTCTACATGCCATCCCTAGCCATCTCAACACATAAAATTCCTCTTCTATTCTTTTTGGATTTTTACCTACCATTTCTTCATCAAATAGATTTCATAACCTTCTCTATACTCACCAACGAAATATAAACCTCTATAGTGTTATCTTTCTTTACAACTAACCTCTTTCTTCTAGCCTACTCAATGCTTTCCATCATTCTCATTTTTTTTGGAGAGGACATTTATAAACTTCTATTATATCTTCATTTTTTGCAATATTATCCATAGTTGTAACCTCTTTATTGTCTTGCTTTATATCTTCAAAAAGACATGCTTATTTATCATCTATTACAAATTCATCTCCTGCAAGACCATTGACTACTACAACATTTTCTTCACCTTCATTTTCAACTAGATCAATAATTTTAAACCTTCGCAAAGACTTTCCTCCACTATAGTATCGTTCACCTTCTAAAGTTAAACTTCTAAGAATATATTGATTCTCTTAATCTCCTCTAAGATGTCATCATCATCTTCATTGAAATGCTCATCAAGAAAATAACACTAAAATTCCATCATATTTGACTCTTCACCAATATCCACAATCTCATTCTTAACCTCTACAACTTCACCTTTCATATCTCTATTTGTGCCATCACTAAGACACATTGTTGTAATCCTTCCTCTTTCCATTTCACCTACATACAAAAACTATTTTGTTAATGCATCTTTGTTATAAAAGTATTGATACATCATTATACTTTTATTTTTTATTTTCCCTTCTCTCTTATATTACTACTTTTTTCTCCCCCAAGTCTCTCATCATGCCCCTAATTTCATTCATTCTATCTATTTACATTATTTATCTCTTTAAACAAGGGTTTAATTTCCTAAGAGATTTCACACAACCAACCGCAAACTCTTCAACTTTGTGATAGATACAAATATAATTTTGAAATCGCAACAAAGATCACAGTCTATCCTCTATCCAAAATGGATTTCTGAAGGTTCAACATGTCTCACTTTCTCTACCCACCCTCTCTTAGTTGAGAAACTATGTGAACCTTCTACACAACTCCAATACCTATTAGATGATAAACATCATACTGTTATACACATTTCATCCAACCCAAGGTTGTAGTGTATATTTTCTCACATTTGACATTATATCTACACATTCAAGATAGCTATCTCTAATACCATTTGATGTAGGCGACCCCCCAGATACATGCAGAATACATAATCTTAATCTATTAAATGATGGTTATTACATCCAAGATTCATACATATCCTATAAAATAAAATTGTATAAAAATTTCAAGAATAAAAATAACTAATCTTTTATTACTTAATATAGAAACACAAGTATTCAAAAATTGTGGTTATTAGCCTCATGGGATCTAGCAATATTGAAGGAAAAACTACAAATCAACTTTCAAATAAAGGAGAGTTATTCTCAAATTCAAATAGTCACTCCACTAAATGAATGGTCCACAATAGTCTCTTGGTGATATACTCAACCTTGGATCAACTCTTAGTGATCCACTCAACTTTGGAGAATTAAACAAATATCCCAAGCCTCCCTAAAATAAAACTCATGTGCCCCTTGAAAATCATACTTCTTCTTTTGATTAAAATTACATTTCTATCTAGAAAAGAAACACATAGCCAATGGATGACTTCCCTAGAGGGGCTTGTAAAAGGAATCTTCTCAATTTCCAAAAATGGATGCCTTAAAAGGTGTATTTTTCCTATTTTATGTAACCATTCAATAAATATGAGTGCATGAATCTTTCCCTTCCTTGTTCCCACATCAAGAAGGTTATTTTTAAGGTTTGAGCTTTACAAATGATATAATAAGTTGCCCCTTCTATAAATTTACACTTTACATTGAACATAGGCTAAAATTTTTAAATAATCTCAATTTATTATGTCCTTTGGGAACTTCCTATGTACAAGGAGACCTATATATGCTTGCATTTATTTTTAACGTCCTAATATAAAAATATCAATATTTTGGGAGATGCAAGATTTCCCTACACTCCTGGATGCACCTACATTAGATTATGACACTTCTCAATATATTATCTAATCCTACCTCTCATGTTGACTTTATAAACAAGGCCTATCATGTACATTTCATGCCAATTTTTTATATTCATTCAGTTTTCATTTTCTAATTAATTTGTCCTTGTCATTTTATTTGGTGGAAGTTATTTTGGTCTTAGAGGGTTCTTGGGGTTTCAAGGAATCACCTATCTACCCCTACAAATAATAAGACCACCTTCTAGTTAAATTAAAATATTTTCACCTTACATTTTGGTGAATGCCCCCACATCAACACTCTATTATCATTTCATTGAGACAATGATAATTAATATAGTAAAACTTTACCACACAAAATTTAAAAGTTAAGAAAGCATGAGTTTTTGCATCAATTTGAATGAAAAAGCAAAAAATTAGAATAGAATTGATCGATGCACTCACTATTTGAATCAACCACTTAGATTGTTCTTAATGCCCTAAAAAATATATGTTCAAAATATCCTACTAGCCAATCGTTAGCAATAGTAGAGCCATTCGATATCATAGATATTGAGAAGTCAAAATCACCTTTAAAAATCAAGTATAGAAATTGACATTTTACAATATGTAAGTTTTGAGAATGTGTAATTTTAACTTTGGAGTTTTGTAAAATTTAATCACGATAAACTTTGTGAAATATAAGATTTTAATTAAAATATTTATATTTTGTCAACAAAGTTACCTACTAATGAATCTACTCCTTATATATTTGATAAATGTCCACACTTCACAACAATACTAATATTTAAATAGAACAATGATAATAAATAATAATATAATTAAAATTTTAACACATTAATTAAAAGATTTATAAAACAATTAATTTTTATATCAATTTGAATGACAATAAAAATAAATAAAGAAGTTGATCCATATACTAACTTCACAACAACAAGAAAGTCCATAATAGATAAGAAAATCAATCAAAATTATTGTAAGAAAAAATAAAAGTTATAAACTTGGTCAACACTATTTAATTCCAATTTTTTTGCTTACACCCCATTGATGCATAGGTATATGTGACGCAAACTTATAATCATTAATATATTACATACATCTATGGGATGTTTAAGATTTTCTAATACACAACAATAAACCTTGGGAACAAGCTATTTCACCAACTTGTTTGAAAAATGTTAAAACGATCGGTTGGTTTGACAAATACAAGAAAAATTGCGAAGAAAACGCCTCCATTTTTGCAGCAAATCATCTCACGTAATCTAACTTCGTTCATCTAGAATGCTAGAAAAAATTCTACCATGATCCCACAGCCTATTTCTATCAACTACGCGAAACAGTTCAAGCAAACAAAGGTAGAAGAGTCGAAGATTGCTTTCTAGATCTGAGCGTGAAAGGATTGTAAGAATTGAGAATATGTCACAGTCTCGAACAGCTTTCAATCATTGGAAAGAGGATGAATATTATTTATCTGAATGTAATATAATTTCTCGAAATGAAAAAACTGATGGAGATGCAGGAGGTACAAGCCAATTGCAGGTTGGTGACATATGGAGAGATATCCATGGTGCCAATCATTGGAATAGCATGCTCAATCCCATTAATCCACTTCTAAATTCAGAATTGCTCAGATATGGAGATTTTGCACAGCAATGCTACGATGCATTTGACAAATCTCGGACTTCCGCATACTATCATAATTGTGACTGCAGCGAAGGCTGTCTCACTCATAGACTAGAATCACTCAATCGTGGGTGTGATTATCAAGTTACCAAATATATATACGCCAATACGAGTGTTTTGAACTCCATTTTTGGTAAGGATCCAAGCGAAGACGGTGCTTGGATGGGTTATATTGCTGTTTGCACTGACCCACATGAGATAGAGAGATTGAGAAGACGTGACATAGTTGTTGCATGGAGGGGAACTGAAACAATAATGAATGGATCCAAGACTTCAAAGACGTATTGGTTCCTATTGTGACATCAGAGGCTACAACATGCTCCAACATCCAGACCATTTCAAATCCAGATGCCTAGGATAGAGAAGGGCTTTCTCAGATGGTATACGTCCACTCACGAGGGCTCTGTCAAATGCAGGATTAGTGCAATGGGGTATTGTAGTGGGTGAGATAACCAGATTAGTAAAGCAATACAAAAACCAAGATGCAGAGTTGAGTATAACATTTACTGGACATAGCTTGGGAGCTGCCCTAGGCAACCCTGAGTGCATACGATATCAGACAAATCATTGTGAGTAATTATGGTATGAACTCAATTCCTGCCACATTGTTTGCCTTGGCGTCTCCTCGCGTAGGGAACCTTTCATTTGTCCAACATATGGAGGAGATTGGCGTCGAAGTGTTGAGATTGGTAAACAATAAGGATTTGGTTCCTAGTAAAGTTCCTGGGATCTTTCTCAACGAAAAGATGGGAACGGTGAGAAGGGTTCTGCACCGGCTTCCATGGGCATATGTTCATGTGCGAGTAGAGATTACTTTAGATGGTAGTAGCTCGCCTATGTTGAAAGAATCATATAACCCTAAATACCTCCATAACTTAGAGGTTTATTTGCATTTACTTGATGGCTTTCAAGGAATAATCTACCCTTTAAGCCCTCCGGAAGACATCCAGCTCTTGTAAACAAATACACTGACCTATTGATTGAAAGCCTTCAAATCCCTTCTGAGTGGTGGGCTGGGAGAAAGAAAGATACTGCTGAAACCATAGATGGAAAATTAGTCTACTCTCGTACAACTTCAGGTTTCGATTGTATTCCGCCTACCCACCATTAATCTGTTCCAATTCAATGTTAATAACTTGTGTGGCTTTATGAGGTTCTTGGCATCCTTGTTGTAATATTGTCTAATGCATTGTGCTATCGGTCAGGATGGAACGAAATAGTTCTTTATTCCAGTGCCATTGAATTTAGAAATGATTGAATATATTTCACATTGTTGCAGTCAATAGTACTTGTAATTTTTATTTTTATATAGATTTAATCAATATTTTTAAATTTCTATTTTTAAAATATGAGTCGATGAGTTTGACATAAAAAATTATTGAATTCAATCATCAAAAATATCATAATTTAACTACAAAATTTTACTTCCTACTTATAGATGAATAAGCTAAAATAGATATGTAATGAATGGTTTACATGCGCAATACTTGCTAAGGATTTTGAAAATGCAGCAAGCTAAGTGCAATTGTACTTTGGTTGAACAATATAGTTAAGCATACTATA